>PVJA010019428.1:0-38442 GCA_004027025.1 Myocastor coypus | reverse complement strand
TGTAGCCCAGGCTGGTCTCGAACTCGCATCAATCCTCCTGCCTCAGCCTCCTGAGTGCTGGGATTATAGGCGTGCGCCACCACGCCCGGCTCTACATCTTAATAGCTGCTGTGCTAATAAGCCAGTTCACTGGATTCACTAAAGCAAACACTGTAAGTACCTTCTGTAGGTAGCTTCTCATTGGCTAATGCACATCTATTGCTTTATGCTTAAAAAGAGCTATCAGTTTTTTATTCCTTTTACATCATAACTATCTAATAGTGCTACCCTCTTCTCAGTAGTAGGAATTCATGATACAAAGTAGGTATGTTTAGGTGATCTTTTCTATGGTTGCTTGGTTAGGAGCAAATTAATTTATGTATGTATGTATGTATGTATGTATGTATGTATTTATTTGGTTATAGGTTCTTACTATGTAGTTCAAGTTGGCTTTGAATTAGCTGTGTAGCCCAGGCTGACCTTGAACTCATGGCAATCCTCCTGCCTCAGCCTCCTGAATGCTGGGATTACAGGTGTGCACCACAATGCCCAACTTGGAGCAATTTTAGAAACATTGAGAAAGTCAAGTAGCCCAGACCCCTTTTCTCTCTGGGCCTTCTTGTCAGGTCCTGTGTCTTAGTTTTTAAGATTGAGAGAGGAGTCACACTGTAGAACAGCGCAGTATGAAATACTAACATGTTTCTTTTTCTGGAGAATGGAAATTAAAATAACATTAATGTTGTTGTTATGGAAACTTGACATTTCAATATTGAGAGTTAAGAAAGCAAAATTTGGATGTCAAATGTTGCCCATAGTTACAGAGAACTAAAATGTGGTTCTAATAGAAAGTAAGTTAACAAAAATGGTAATTTATGAAATGAAAATATTTTCCTATACTGATGTAAACTTACTGCTTTTGCATCAAAGGTCTATCAACAGCTGTGTAGATATTAAAAAATAACTCTTATCTTTATAAAAGATTGTTTTCTAAAGGTTTTATCCAATCTTTTTTTAAAAAAACTTAATATATGCTTTAATCAGTGGATATAAAGGTTATTAATATAACTCACAGCTTTCTCTTTAAATTTAACTATACAGTTAGGCAAGACTTAGGGGTGTAATTTAAAATAGTTTATACACATTTCCTAAGGCTGAATACACACACATACACACACACACACACACGCGCACATGCGTGCCAAAGCTAACCTTCTCATCATTTGACAAGAATGGTTTGCTGGAATAAAAAAAATTTGCCCACCTGGATATATAATATCAGCTTTGACTTTCAGTAATAGGTTTAAGGAGTTCATATAATCATAAAGGTCTTCAAATATTGTTGTCCCTTCCCCCAGGATGCAATCCCCAGAAAAAATGGCATTTTCTTCTTCTAAGTGTAAAGCCATATGATCATCAGTGTGGCCAGGTGTGTATATAACTCTGGTTGGAAGAAGAAATAAGAAAAAAACAAGAATGAACTCTTAGGCATAGGAGAAGTGCTGAGAAGTAAAATTTTGTCTGTTCTAATTTGGAGAAGATACAAATAAATGATGCCAATAAGTTAAAAAAAAGCTCTTGCTTTACTTGTGCCTAGGAAAATGGTAATTCTCTGTATCATATCTCACTGTCAAGTTAAAGTTATTATTTTTCTAGCTTTTTCTTGTAATAAGGAGATTAAAAAATTTAGAAAAAAGTACTTTAAAGAGATAAAAAATTGCCAATCATTTCCATACATTACAGAAAACATTATAATTTTCTATACATACCTTTAAAAATAAAATTGTAGTATTCCTTTAACACATAATTTTTACTTGTATTTTCTTACAACAAAATATTTTTCAAACTACATGCATGCCTTGCATAGAAGCTGGCACAAAGTTACATGCTTACAAGTATTTTATCTTAGTGGTTAAAAAATGTAAAAGCTGGGGATCCAGCTCAGTGGGACTGCACTTGCCTAGTGTGGAACCGGCTGTGGGTTTGATTCCTAGAACTGACACTAAACAAGTAACAACAAAGCAGTTTTGAAAACTGATTTCAGCCCCATAGAAGATATGTAATATGTTTTTATTTCTTTTCTTCCAATTCCTTTGTTGGCAAAACTGATTATAAGAAATATTTCAAGGCATGGTAAAACTGATTATATTTTAAGAGCATTATACTCTTGCAAGAATTCTTACTGTTTAAATAACTATCAAAAATAAGCCAATTAAAGGGCAAATCTAAGTAATTTGTTCTACAAAGCACTCGTTGGGCTCTTAGCTACATGAAATCTTCATTTTTTTGTACTGGTCATTTTTTCTTCTCTGGTACTCTTGTACTGTATTATGCAGGTTTTCACATTATTGTTTGTTTACCACTTGACCTCACAAGTTCTGAGTTTCTAAAGGCAGGACTCTTGTATTTTTTTCCTCCCCAATATTCTATTCTCAGTGCTCAGCACCTATTGGTAGCTAACTCGATGCCTTGGTTATTTCTCTGTCATTGCTGGGACAAAACACCTGACACCCAAAATTATTTAGCTCACAGTTTCTGTAGGTTTCTGTCCCATAAATAGTTAGCTGCAAGGCAGGGTGTCACAATGCAAAGAGCAGCAGTTCATGGTGGCAGAAACCACCACAACAGCAAGAGCAAAATGGGAGGGGCAGGCACAGCAGTGAAGAGTGTAGCAGTGAAGCCACTCTCCAGCCCCCTGTACTGCATTCAGGCCACCCATGAGTGCCGCACTCGAGCCCGTAATCCCAACCCTGGATCATGAATTAAGCTGCAAGTGGCCTCATGACTGCATCAGGCTTTGTGGGGACAACTAGATAAAAACCATAATACTTGAGCACATTGGTTTCTGCATGTCTTTGGGGATTTACAAGTACTATACACACTTAATTCTTACAGTACTGCAGGGTGAGTACTAACCTCTCAACTTACACTTCAGACAAATGAAACACAAAAGATAGAAATAAATAGGATGGTATGGCTTAAATTGCATTTTATTTAGCTTAACAAGTTAATTATCTTTCTATTATAGATGGTTCTGAGTTTTATGTGCTTGTAGTATTTTTAATAAAATTCACAATGATAGACTATTTTGAGATAGGGTGGATGTAATTGTGTATTTGTATTTTACTTTTCCTTTCTCCTAAAACACCAATAAAATTACCATAAAGGGATTTTTATTTTAAGAAGCATAAATTCACACATATGAGAAAGAATGGGAGAGGAGCACACATCAAAAATCTGAAAGCTAGCCGGGCGTGGTGGCACACGCCTGTAATCCCAGCACTCGGGAGGCTGAGGCAGGAGGATTGGTGCGAGTTCGAGACCAGCCTGGGCTACAAAAGTGAGCTCAGAACCAGCCTCAACTGCATAGCAAGACCCTGTCTCAAAAAGACAAAAACAAAAACAAAAATCTGAAAGCTATAAAGAGAGAAGAGAGGCAAGTGACTCAACAGCTATGAGAACACTGAGGCCTAAAGAGGCAGAAGGGAAAGCTAAAAGGCAGTGAGATTTACACTGCAGAATTTTCTGACGTCTGAGGGCTTGGGAGATCAACAATATGGAAGTGGAGGGTGAGGTAGAGGAAGGGAGGCTAAAGTAAGAATGACTAACTGAAAGTCTACTTAGTATTTAGAGCTAATGTAGAAGTCAACAGCAGAGCACATACTTATTAACCTGTACAAGCAATCCTCAGAATCAAAACAAACAAAACAGAACTATCACCAAGAACCCCTTAAACATTCTGATCTCCAGATTTCCTTCCTGTCTTTAACATTTGAGAAGTGTCCCAATGCTATTAAAGGAAAAGACTGGACACTGAATCTTTAAAAAGGGTAAAACACAGGCACAGATTACAGAGTGAAAATATATTAAAAACTAGTTCACTATAGGTAGATTCCTAAGCTGCTTTTTAACATTCAGTTTCTATGATGCTGGCAGCCAGGCTTTCATGAAAAAAGGAAAAATAGAAGAGTTTTTTTCTAAGTTATTTCACCAGCTGAGGAAGAAAGGATCTAAGGTATTAATGCTGGAAGTTCCCAATTAAACAGTACATCTAGATTACCATATGATAAGGGCTTACAATTTACAAAAACCCCTCCCTCAAACTCTAACAGCTCCCAAATAGTTATAGCTATAGTCCCCGTACTGTCCACAGCACAGTAGAACTTATTATTTTCATTTAATGATACCTTAGTGCCCAGTCAATAAACCTTACATCAAATTAGATTTTAAAAAGACATATTTGGACATGGAAGTTCTCAAAAATGAACCCTTTCTCAGGAGGGTTTTGGAGATGGATTTCCAACATGGGGCTACACAAAAGTTATGAATTATACAAAACAGGCCAAGGGACACAGAAGACAGACAAAGGGAAGCCCCAGGTGAAATGACAGATACTTGAGGACAGCAGCAAGACTCCTGGAGGAAAACCAGTCCAAGTTGGACAGAGCAAATCAGAAGTCGGAAGGCACAGATGGAGGGTTCTTCTGGAATATGAAACTGAGAGAATCCTTGATACTTTAAGCAGACTAAGTGGTTTATATGATCAGCACTAAGTGTATAGAAAACTATTAAAATAAAACAAAGTAACTGTTAGGTTCATGAAAGCAGAGAAGGCAGGAAAGGCAAAGTAAGCAAGCATAGTTTGCTACGTGTTTCAGCTGTATGTAACGTTATTACTTGTGTCTAGATTTCCCACCAAAGCCTCATGTGGTCAGAGGTGGTAGCTGGATTAGAGTTGGTGACACTGAGATGAAGAATGTAAGGCTAGGATTACGGGTGCCCCACCCTGGGTGTGGGTGGCACCATCCAAAAGCTAGATAGCCTGGAAGGGATAAAAGGGAAATGAAGATGCTAAGTCTGCTGTTGCTGCTGCTTTGCTGCCCTGTGCCCTCCATGAACTGTTCTCCCCTGCAGGGTCCCTCTGCCAGGCCACCCTGCCTTGGAACCAGCCAATTATGAACTTAAACCTCTAAAACCTGCGAGCTACAATGAATTTTTCCTCCTTTAATGTTGTTGGGTATTTTGTCTCAGCAATTAAAGTGTTTACAGTGGTAATAATGTAAGCATTGAATAAACTCCTTCTCATCCAGCTCCCTTACTTCTGCCCTTCCATCCCTCCCTTCCTTCATTCCTTCCCTCCTTTCACCTATGCCTCTGTCTGTTTTCATTTCTTTCTTTCTTTAGATTCTATCTTTTGGGAGAGCCTGATATACTTTACTAATTCTGCCATAAAAGATTGATGAGAATATTAACAAATAGAATAAAAATACATTGAAAAATAGTAACATCATGAGCAAACAAAATTTAAAAAGCAGAAGTGTTCCAATATTATAAAATATCTTAAGATAATAAAAGCATGGAGAAACCTAGTAAGTTCATCTTCCTGGACTTGGAAAGAAATTTGGCAAAACTTTAGAGAGACTTGGAAAAACTGTAACTTAGAGGAGCTTTACCTTTGCCAAAAATAAAAATTAATCACATATTTTATGAATTTAGGGCAGGGTCTATAGGGTCTCATTACATGGACTAGATTCATAGTTATTCTTCTGTTTTCAGCCTCCCAAGTGCTGGGATTGCTGGTGCACACCACTGTGCCCGGCCTCAATCACTGTCTCAACATGCCCTGTGGGGGGCGGTTGGTTGCTGCGTTTTGCTGAAGTGGGTGCTTTAGTCTGCTGAGTTATCCGTCCAGCCTTTAATCACATTTTTAATACCTGTAAAACTAGTTTTTAAAAACTCTGTTTAAAATGTAATTTATATAGGGTATAAGAATATGAAATATTACAGTAATGGGAGAAATTTTTTTTGAAAATCCAGTGCCTGACATTAAGAACCATGTTTTTATGATTTCCAAGTGTATGCCTTATACATTGCAAACAATTACTGTATATAATTGCTCCACTGGTGAGGTATTTAAAGAGCTGTTTGAAATAAATTCTTTTGTCTGATTAAACCTGTAGCTACCTGTTAATAAAAGTTAGTGTTATATAAAAGTAATCTCAGAGCTGGGCATGGTGGCTCACACCTGTAATCCCAGCACTCGGGAGGCTGAGGCAGGAGGATTGGTGCGAGTTCGAGACCAGCCTGGGCTACAAAAGTGAGCTCAGGACCAGCCTCTACTGCATAGCAAGACCCTGTCTCAAAAAGACAAAAAAAAAAAAAAAAAAAGTAATCTCAGGATTACTCTAGTCAATATAAAATTATGCATCTATTTTTGGATGTGTCATTTTTTTGAATGAACAAAATGTTATTAACAACTGATTTGTGTGTGTGCACAAGCATCTGTATGCAAGTATGACCGAAGTTCCAGGTAAATACTGTAATACTGAGTTGTATCTATAGCCTCTTTTATTTTTAATTTATAAAAACTGATTTGGAGAGTCATTTAGTTTCAGTCCACATGTTTACTATGTCAATATGCTTGCCATACTGTCTTTATTCTTCCTTAACCACTGACACACCAGAACATGGGAATGGTTATCTTTGATAGCTCTTTTTTTTGTTATTCAAAGTTTTATTATTTTATTTTGTAGCATTAAAACAAAAGCAAAAACAAATAGCAGAAACAAAGACAGAAACAGGGTAATGTACAAGGCAGTAAGATAACGTTCACTAGGGGGAACATAAATTTCAACTTTCTCATCGCTTGGGTGGCTAATGCTTTAATCTGTGTAACACTGTTGAAATTCAGGTCAGGTGAGGAGAGAAAAAGGAAATGACATCCGAGGAGCTTTGGTAAAGGGCAGAGGAAATATGGCTATGGCCTTCCTATTCACCAATATGCCCTCTGTCTGGAGTAGTCTTGTATTTTATAAAGACTATTCTCTTAGAGATTCAGGACAGTCTGCAAATGTTATGAGACTGTCTTCAAGAAATTACAAATCTGTAGGAAATTCCTGAAGATAATAGCCAGAATTAAATTCTTACTAGAAAGTCTTGTTAGATTTCTATTTTTTACTGTAAGTATTTTTTGGTGTGTTATTATCTGACTTCACCATATTTTGCCTTTTTTTCTCTCAAAGTTTATAAGTAGGAAGTATCAACTGGATAATGAATACTTGACAACAAATACCTGAAGATTTTTAAGCAGATTTTAACTTTCTATTTATGCAACTTTTGCTTATCAACAAGTCTGTAGGTAAACATTAAAACAAATGAGTTAACTGACTTCACAGAAATGGAAATTTGAAAGGAAGATCTTTGAGAAACAAAGTGTTTTACTATAATTAGGAATTATATTTTAAGAAAAGATCACTGACCAACTGTCATGTTTAAGAATTGTGGATGGTTTTTATTTTATTCTTTGGGCTAGCTTCCCTCTAATTTTAAAAAGATTTCCATCTTTAATTTGTCCTAATCAGAATGAAGCACAAGAAATATTAAATAAATTCATACACTATTGAGATCCTTGAGATCTATCTAAGATAGTTTCATAGAGAGAGGCCACGATAGGAAGTTAGCATGCAGAGGAATGTTTGGGGTGTTAATACTCTTCTTTGTCTTTAGCTGAGTGCTACTCGGTTTGCAAAAATTCATTATGTTGTATGTTTATGACAAGTATATGCAGTAGATCAACTTTGTCAACTTACAACACTCAATTGAACGGAATTGGTGTGGCTCTGGGTATGGAAGGCCCACATGAGGATTGTTGGTAGTAGTATACAGAAAGAGAACTGGAGGAGAAGATGGTGTGCTGTTGACTCTTCTGGAGAAGCTTGTCACACTTTCTCTTCTTTCTTCTTGTTTCCTCCCCCTCCTCCTTCCCCTCCCCCTCCTCCTTCTTCTTTTTGTCTTTTTGAAACAAGGTCTTGTTATGCAGTTCAGACCGGCCTTGAGAGCTCACTTTTGTAGCCCAGGTTGGTCTTGAACTTACACTGATCCTCCTGCCTCAGCTTTCCACGTGCTGGGATTACATGCTTTCTTTCCTACTATGAACTCAAGCATTTCCATCCTTGAAGGAGCTTGGATCCTCCCTGTCACTGAAAATGGCTGGTTCTCTTCAGCAGAGCTCTGATCCTTACTTTGAGCACTACTGCCTAGCTCCAGTTCAGATCCCCTAGTCAGCTGTCACAGATCCCTCACACTACTGACCGTTGGGTCTTCCCAGCACAACTCCTTTGTACAGACATACATGAGACACTACTGTGGGCTCTAGGTCTTCAGCTGGCCTTATGAAGGAAATTGCTATGGGCTCTAGGTCTTAAGCTGGAATTGTGGAAGACCTGTTGTGAGATCCAGGCCCTCAGTAAATTCTTTGGGTCTTTAGGCCATGGGCAGATTTCTTGTACTCTTTTGCATTTGAGTTTTTGGGTGAATATTATAAAATGATCTTATAAATTATGTGTCCTATATTAAATCTATTACCTTGCAAACCCTCAATACACTTTTATCTTTACATATTATACTATAATAAAAAGTTTAAAAAATTGTGGTCCTGCTCATGTTGGTGGTAGTTAACATGTTCTAATCAGAATAAAGCAAAGTCATTCTGAAGTTAAAGGTGGATTCTTTTTTTAATTTTAATTTTTTTTTTTTTTTGCAGGACTGGAGTTTGAACTCATGATCTTGCACTTGCCAGGCAGGTGCTTGTGCCGCAGAGATATCTCCCCAGCTCCTAAAAAAATTTTTAATTTAATTTTATTTTGAAGAGTATAAGTAAGAGCAAGGCTGAATATTTTTAGTTTGAAAAATTAGGCATAGATCTAACAGTCACAATTCTGTGATGAAGCATGACAAGCAAGTACTATGATCCCCAAACCTGTAATATGGACACTTGTTATTTTATTTTCTCTTTCTCAGTCAACTGCTCCTCTACTTGTCTCTACAAAAATTTACTACACATTAAGTATCAGTGCCTCTGTATGCCTAGGGGCTAAAGCTATAAAGAAGCTCATACCTGCCCATGTCAGAGAATGGCTAGCTAATTACTAGCCCATTCCTCCTTTTTCTGGTCATGTAGTTAAACTTTATTTCCCAACTTCCCTATGGTTAGGGGTGACATGTGTCCGAGTCTACAGTCTGTGCAGCAGAAGCCTTGCTCTATGAAAACCTACCACACAATATTCCTTTCACGCTTTTCTCTACTCTTGTTTGAGTAGAGCATGGTAACCTTGAAAGGTAAGTGGTCAGGCAGGTGGAATCAGATAGAAGGAGCCCTAACTATTATCTTGATGAACAATGTGAGGGACACTTGCTAATTAATAACTTATTTTAGACTTTATGTGATAAAAATAAACTTATTTCATATTTGAGGTATTAGGCCTTTCCTTGGCTTACGATGCCAATGGGCATTAACTAGATGGAGATGATTATCTTTTAGAGAGATTCCAAATAGGTTATAATTTAGTAAGTGCAATAATGAAATACTGAATGTTCCATGAAAGTGAGAAGATGAAGCAGCTAATTCTGCCCAGAAAAGATTCTCAAAATAAGTAAAATATCAACTGAGCTCTAAAGAATAAGTAAATAGGAATTCATGAGGAGATGAGTATGGGGTGGAGGAACAATGTTTAGAAAAAATAAAGATATAAACAAAGGCATGAATAAATGAGCAATATGACTATAAATATTTACACATAGTTAACTGTGTTTGTGAGTGGAACAGTGGGTACTAGGACTAGAAATGTGGTTTGGGTCAGAATGACACCTTAAGAAGTACAAACATTATCGTGTGACAGTGAGAATCATCAAAGCTTTCATTGACTGTATGAGCTTACACAATAGATTACAAAGGGGAAAGATGAGATGGGAAAATTAAGCTTGAAGCATGTGTAATGGACATGAAGAAGGGACAGCACCAACAAATGTTTCTGAGACAAAAATCAGCCTGAATAAATGTGGGGTGAATAGGAGAGGGAGAATGATAATCATATAGAGCAGATAAATGATGAAATGTAATCTTGAAACATCTTAGAAGAACAAGTAAAGTCCTAAGTACAGAGCAAAGGAGACATTCTGAGATCAGAAAGCACATATAGATTGTAGGAGATAGAGAACTATAATTAGATCAGATTAAAAAAATCAGTGCATCTGAAATACTTTTTTGAGTTTCTTAAACAGCTCACAAGAGATTATGGGTCTGGCCTAATATCTGTTCACTATAGGGACGGTCATCTTTGAAAGTGATAATGTGGGAAAACCCTGAATTAACGTAGGAATAGATCTCTAAACCATCCTAACTTTATAATCTTATGTAGAACTGCTAACTAAAAAAAAATCTCATTAAAAAACTGGAAGGAGTTTTTAATGATATAATTAAAAAGGACATATAGAATAAAAAGTCTTCCTTTTATGGTTTCTCAAGCAATCCATTTTCTCTCCCCAGAGCATTCAATCTTATCAGTGTTTTTTGGTTCTTCCTGAGGCATTCTTCCCACATATTAAAAAAATACACCTAAATCTATCTTCCTCCTTAATATATATTAGACCCTCTGTTCTCCCTGCCCCACAAGGACAGCTACTTACTTTAGAGTTGCTCCCTCGGTCTTAATCACATCTCCATCTTTCAGATAAACATACTGTTGTGCTCCATTTCCTATAATTTCTTCTTTATACGGATTCCGTGGAAGTTTTTTAATACAATAGGCAGTGTCTAGTTAGAACAACAGTAAATATATTAAGTCAGATTTAGATGACTCAGCCTTTTAAAAGATCAAAATACTAAAGGACAACCAAAAAATGCGACAAATTATCTCCGATATACATACTGTATTTCACATATTTTAACAGAAGAGGCTTTATTTTGCTATGCCTCATTGTGAATTTGTAGTCATTTATATGTCAAACAGAAGTCTGAAAGCACTTCTTCATAATCACATCTAGCTCTGACAGTAGGATAGGCACTGAAGATACAGTTGTATGGAAGCTGAGAACTTTTCTCTATTCAGCTGCCTACATATAATAAAGAAATCATGGCATTAGCTAATAAGAGGATGCCAGTATATTGGTTTTGCTGTGAGTGATAAACGGGAACCCCAAAGACATTTAACGTTTAGCATAAGTTTAGAACATATTACTCACTGAGTCAAACAAAATCAACTAATTAACAGATGAGTCAAAATCTAGCTACTACACTATATATAGTGAATATATGTGTCATGGTATAATGTGCTTCAATATGCTTGAGGAAATGAAACTTACAAAAGGAAACAAAAATCTATACTCAGTACTACTGAGCTATACCTCCAGTCCCATATAATTATTTTAATAGAAACCAAGCCGGGCGTGGTGGCTCACGCCTGTAATCCCAGCACTTGGGAGGCTGAGGCAGGAGTATTGGTGCGAGTTCGAGACCAGCCTGGGCTACATAAGTGAGTGCAGGACCAGCCTCAACTGCATAGCGAGACCCTGTCTCAAAAAGACAAAAAAAAAAAAAAAAAAAAAAAAAAAAAAAAAAAAAAAAAAAGAAACCAATCTTCAGTCATGTTTTAATGCTTCATAACATCATTGGAAATACTAATTCCAGCTGATACAAATGTGGTATTATATACAATATCTTTTAATTAAAAATACATTTTAATTGAATAGCACACAAGCAAATATTTGACTACCAGAACTATAATATGATGTATTACATTATCATCTAGGTGTATAATATGTGAGACAGGGGCTGGGGAGATAGCTCCATGGCACAAGTGCCTATCTGGCAAGTGCAAGGTTGTGAGTTTGAACCCTGGTCCTGGAAAAAAAAAAAAAGAGGCATTTACCTGTGGTTGCAAAATAATAAAACTATCAAGTAACAAATACAGGTATTAATGCATTTTACTAGATTTACTTAAAACCAAATCAAACAAAAACATCTAAACAGCCTTGGACTACATAGTTCTCTTGTCTAGTAAGCTATTATGAATTCCCAAATTGTATTCCAGCTGTGTTTTGAAAATTTTATAAGCAAGTTGCTTTGAAGTTACTGTATTTGTCCACAGAAATCTTACCAATGGCATTTATATTTTTGTGTGATATGTATCGTCAACATGGTAAAATATATAAAACATTTCTGCCCTATCAAGAATTAAACAAAATTTGGGCTGGCCAAATAGCTCAGTGGATTACAGCGTCTGCTTAGGCAGATGCAGAAGCCAGGGTTTGATCTGGGGCAGACTGAGATGGTGATTGAGACTAGCATGGTGGTGCGCACACCTAATCCCAGCTCTTTAGGAGACTCAACACAGGCAGAGTCTATAGACTCTTACTAAAACAAAACAAAACAAAACAAAACAAAACAAAACAAAACAAAAATGAATTAAACAAAATTGTAAAAGAGCACTGAGCTAAATAAATAATAGTAAAGCAAAAAGGAACAAGAATGGTAGTGATTAAGGGTTTAGACAATGAGGAAATAATATGTATCATTTGGGAGGTCACTCTGGAAGGCAAAAATGCCTAAATGTATAGTTTCAATTGGAAGCAACTTGAGACCTCAACGTAGTTCTTCTAGCTTCAATAAAGTCTAGAAAGAGACAAACCATTTCTCATGCAAGATTGAAGTTTTTTTTAAAGGGCCAGCCAGAGAGCTCAGTGGATTAAAGTACCTGCTTAGGTAGATGCAGGGATTGGGCATTGATCCCTTGTGTGCTGTGCCAGCCCGGCTTGCTGAGTTAGTGAATGAGACTGGGTGTGGTGGTGCATGCCTGTAATCCCAGAGTTTGGGAGGCTAAAAACAGCAGGATCACTACAAGTTTGATCTGTGTAATGAGACCCTATAGACCCTGTACCACATGCATTAAAAAAGTTTTACTCTGAGAGTTAATTAGCTTTGGCATATTGGCCAACTCCTTTTTGTCTTTCAGCATGAAGGACAATTTGAAAAATTAAAATGTTTATGGTCCACTCCTTTTCTTTCATTAATCAACTATATTGAGCTTTAATTTAAATACACAATACATGCCCATTTTAAGCACATTGTTTGCTGAGTTTTAACAATGTAAATACCTGTGTGTCCATTTTAATCAAGACATAGAATACCTGAACCACCCCAAAAAGAGTTTCCTCAAGTCTCTCTGTAGAGATTCTACACCCTGTTTCCAGCAACTATTAATCTGCTTTCTTCCATTATGTATTTATTTTGCTATTTATAGAATTTCACATAATGGAATAAAACAAAATAACGGTCTCGTATCTTTCACATAGCATCCTATTTTTGAGATTCACCCATGTTTTGTGTTTTGTTTCTTTTTTTGTTGCCAAGAATTAAGTCTATTGCATAAATACACCATGGTTTGTTTATTCATTCACCCACTAATACATACTTGCTGCATTTCCTTTAAATTAAAAATTAAAATAGTTGAAGGCTCCCTATCAAATAATAACTATTTATATAATAGATTACCTATTCAACTGATTTTAAAGAATATAGAGACAAAATATGATAGTATTGTTTTTTGGAGACTGAGTCTTGCTTTATAATGCAGGCTGTCCTTTAAACTCACAATGTAGCCCAAGATGGCCTTAAACTTAAATTTACCAGTATCCTCCTGCCTCAGTCTCTCAACTGTTAGGATTATAGGCATGTGTCAAACAGTACATTTTACAGCCATTGAAACTTTAATATTTTGGGCCTGTGAGATAGCTCAATGGACTAAGTGGCTGCTTAGGTGAGCACAGGGACAGGGGTTGATCCCAGCAGCACATGCTGCACCAGCCCTGCCTCCCAGGCTTTCTAAGCTGACTACAGAGACTGTATATGATAGTACATGTCTGTGATCCCAGTGTTGGGGATGCTGAAAACAGGAGGATCACTTATGAGTCTGAAGTGTAGTGAGACCCTACACCAAGTACATAAAAATGAACAAAATAAATTTAAGAAACTTTAATTTTTGAAAAAATGCATTTAGTACTGGGCCTGTTCTCACTACACAGATTGGACTTGTGATCCTCCTGTTTTCAGTTTCTCAAGTGCTAAGATTACAAGTGTGTGCCACCATGCCCAGTCTCATTTGCTGTCTCAGTGCAACCTGGGGGCAGGGAATGCCAGGGATCACACTCCAGTCCCTGTGTTTGCCTAAGCAGGTGTTTTAATCTGCTCAGCTATCTGGCAGGCTCTTCTCAGAATAACTTTTAAATTCATAAAATATAATGGGCAGACTGGTAAGAAGCAAAACTTGAGGAAATCTTAGATTGAGAAATAAGGAGTTCCTTTGGTACACAGCCTCCTCAGGCTGGAAGAGGGTAAGTCAGGTTAGAAGGGCTTTGGCTTTTAATAGCTGGTAGCCTCGGAATACAGGGTGCAGTACCTCAACTAAGACTAGCCTGGTGTTCTAATTGCAGCCTAAAATATACCATATAAATATTTAAAATATTAGTTGGGTGAATTGATGTCCTTGACTCTTTTGCTCTATTTGAATACCATGCACACTGTCATCTTAACATTGCTGCTCCTGTGATGCCCCCAGATGAACAGGCCTTTTTCTGAGGAGCTCACTGCTTCTCCCTATTCACTCCTATATAAAATAGATACTTGCCTTCTTTAACTTTATTTTTCTCTTTTTGTAGCTTTGTTTTCCTTCATAGCACCTACCATTACCTGATTTATTATTTATTACCACTTACTCCCCAGTTATAGGTAGAGTATCCCTCATCTGAAATGTTTGGGGCAAGTTTTTTAGAATATTTGTAAATATATGATGCAAGATCTTGGAGAGGGGACCCAAATGTAATGCAAACTTCATTTGTATTTCACATATGCTTTCTTTTTTTTGTTACCAGGGATTGAACTTGGGACCTTCCATTTGCCAGGCAGGCTCTTAAGCCACTGAGCTATCTCGCCTTGGCCCTCACATATACTTTCTATACAAAGCCCATAGGTAATTTTGTACAGTATTTTTGGTGCATTTGTATCTAGAAAAACAATGTGCAAAAATGTTTTATATTTTAAGGGACTTTGGAATGAAAAATTTGTGATATTCAATTTGTATAGTGAATGCTCTGTTAGAGCAGAGACTGTTTTGTTCACTGTTCTATTCTCTGTGCCAAGAATAATGACTGACATATAGTAGCCACTTGAGTATTGAACGAACAAATGAATAATGAATGACTTGAGGTATATAATGTGAGAATGACAACTGGTAAAATGTCACTGAGGAACAGGTGTCAAGAATCATCAGTATAATATCTTGCCTTAACTACAACATATCCTAGTAACTGTGTTAAAGTTAGGGAAAGTTTGAGATCATTTGTTTATATGTGGACAATACTGATATTTACCGTATATTATTTGGATCAAGTATTCAGCAGTGTCTGGCACATAGGACATGCTCAATAGCTGTTAATTAAAATTGATGGTTATCATAGAGTGCTATAGCTTATATTAGATGGCTCCTCAAAGCCTCATGTCCTCCTCATAGGTGGGATTTTTGGGAGGAGACTGGATCACAGGAAGGTAACATGGGATCATGAGTATATGATATTGGATTAATCCACTGGTAAGTTTAGCAGTTGTGTGGATTTTGAATTTATTGAGGAGGGAAGACATACCCTGGGTTTGAGTGGCACCAAGAAACAGACTTGTAGCAGGGATAATAAAAAAGAAAGAAGGCAGCTGCTTCCTACTTGCTATGCTATGGACTGCTTCTCCTCTGTCACGCTATCCTGACTTTGGGCCAGCTGATTGTTGACTGAAACCTCTTCAATCTATAAGCTAGGGCTGGGGAGATAGCTCTGTAGAATAAACACTTGCATAGCAAGTGCAAGGTCCTGAGTTCAGTCCCCGGTATCGCAAAAAAAAATGTAAGCTAAAAAAGTGCTTTCCTTCTTTAATTTGTGAATGTATTTTGTTCTAGCAATGAGAAAGTAAAAGACATAGGGAAAAGTAAGAAGAGGGAGAAGAGTTTATGAAACAGAAAATGAAACTCATCCTTTGTTAAAATTAGGAACAATTGGAGGCCATCCACTTAGGACCCCCTTCTGTCTGTCTCTCTGACAGGGGCTTTCTTTCCCCTGATAAATATATTCTGCTCATAAAAAAATTAGGAATAATATTTGTTATATCGATTTCTAAAAGTATCACTTAAATAAAATGTTTATAGCTTAAATGATAAAATATTCCTCAGACATCATTTTTCTCAATGAATTTAGTGAATATTTTCTGCTTACCATTATTGGTGCTTTTACAAATGTCTCCTATGCCACCAGAATGATCGGCATGCCAGTGAGTCACCAGGATTTCCTGGATTCCTGTGTTAAATTCAACCAGAGCCTGCTTTAAATAGTTGATGTATTCTGGAATTGATGGTTCTCCAGTGTCAATGAGGATTCTCCTAAAAATTAAATGGAAGGTAATTACACAATTGCATCACAGATTTAGTAAGTATACTTCCCACACAATCTATAGTAAACTTTATAAATTATTTCGCTTTCAATATGCTAGAAAAATTATATATTGTTTTAGCTTAACTGTAATAATCTTCCTATAAGAAAGTTCTTTGTAACAAATTATAGATAAGCAAGTCTGAACAAGTAATAATAACACTAATTTTGAAGATTCACACAGCAACTAAAATAAACATGCACTGCTCTACATGGTAACTGTTTAAGGCAGATATTTCATTATTATGTTTAGAAGTTACATAATTGCCCAAATATATATCCTAAGTATTATCACCATCAGAAGTCACTTGTAAACTGAGCATTTAAGTTCAGCTACCCTGACACTAGCATATATGCTCTTATCTATCTGGCCTTCCAGATCTTATATATACTTCCATAGACATGAAAGAATCTGATTCTTTACATCCCTAAAGAAAACTGGCTTTCTGCACTAGATACGTACCACTGAAGATTTTTTTTTAACCACTGATGTTTTATACTTGTGCCCCTATACATAAAAAGGCCTGTAGGAAGCACAGAGTAAAGGTCTGAGCTGTTTTCTTTTTTTACTTAAGACAATTCGGTTATGTTTTTCCTTGTGGCTGTGATTCTTTCCTGTATTTTGCATTCTTCACAAGTAGGACATCAGGGTGACACTTCCTTTATGAACCAACTTATGAATTTCCTTCATTCATGTTGTTTCATAGCAACAACCCACTAATTTAAAGTTGAGAGAAGAGTATTGATAAAAAGCCTCAACTCATTCATCAGGTGGGGTTTACAGACTACTTACTATGGGCATGCCTTTGTTTGATGCAGAAATCAAGACAAGAAACCCTGCTTATTTTCTAATGAAGGATGGGAAGGGGTAAGTTGTGTATGATAAAAAAAAAAAAAAAAAAAAAAAAAAAGAACAAAAGTAACAGCAGAAAGCTTTTACAGAGGAATAAAACAGGATAGGTAGATAGAAAGAAGTCTGATGGCTGTCTCCCCATCCCCCTGTACTGGGGATTGAACCTAGGAATCTTGTTCTTTCAGGGCAAGCACTCTGCCACTGAGCTACATCCTTGCCCTCAGATGGCTATCTAGTATGATCCCAATGTTGCCTAGATACCATAAGGAAAGTAGAATTGATAAATACTTAACAAAATATGCTTTTCACATGCTGATATTTATTGTTTTCTAAGCATGTGTTCGTTCAGATTTCCCTGAATCCTCATAGTATTCCTATGAGGTGGGTACTATATGACCTTTGTTTCTTAGATAAGGCATGTGAAGCTTAGAAAGATAACTGTATTGTTCCAAGTTATATAGCTAGTAAATAGAGCCAGGATTTGAATTCAGGTAACTAAGATTCCTATTTAGGCTCTAGAGCTGTAACTCTACTGGGCTGGAATTTTATATTATAAAAGATAATAGCTGCCCTCAAAGTATACAGCCTTTTGACAGGAAAAGCTGAAACTGTAACTATGTGAGTTGCTTTCTATTTTTTTAGGTTTTTTTTGTACTGGGGACTAAACTCTTTACACTGAGCTACTGCATATCCATAGCCTTTAAAAAATCTTTTCTTCAAAATTTTGAGACAGGGTCTTGCTAAGTTACCCAAGCTGAGTTAAAAGTTGTAATTCTCCTGCCTCAGCCTCCCAGAGAACTGGGATCATAGGTGTATATTACTACATCTAGCTGAACAAATTCTTGAGTAATGGAAGAATGTGGAAATATTCTGGCAATTTGAGCTATTGTCTTTTGATTCAAATGCTTACTACATACCTACATAATTAAATCTCACAGATCCACTAGTGCTTCAATGAAATTTTTTTGGTATTCACAGGATGATAAGAACCAGAGGAAGACTAGTTAAAACTGCAGTTATCTGGCAGTTTTATATCACAAGTTTTTTTTTCTTTTTTAAAAACAACTAATTCAGCCAATATTTATTGTACTGGGGGGGCAGCAATTAATGCATCTTCAGTCAATTTATGTTCTAATGGACTTGGAAGTAGAGACAAACATTAAACATCTTATACAAAATGGAGTAAATTATTCCTTGAAAAGTATAGAATGCTAAGACAGCATACACAACTGAGTTAACACAGTTTGAGGAGGAACAGAAGACTTCCATGAGGTGATGGGATTTCAAATAAGCCTTAAAGGGTGAATGAAACACAGACACTATTGTATACTGAACTCCCCAGGACGGAATGATGCAACTCATCTAACACACATAGGAGAGTCAGCATGGATGGAATGAAGGAATAGATTTGAGATCTGCCTGATGAGGAAGGAGGAGCCAGAATATACAAGGCCTGCCCACTCATTTTTAAAAGAACTACTCTGGCTACATATTGGCTGGTTGAATTGAAAAGGGACAAAAGTGGATGCACAGAAGCCAGTCAGGAGTCTGTGCAAGACTTGAACTGGCTAATAGTTGACATGAAGAACTCTTCAAGTGACTGGATGTGTGGCAGGAAGTGAGGAAAGGTCAGGCAGTGTACGTAAGCACTATCTTTCATCAAATACAGGGATAGTTTTGTTTACCAACACTAGAATGACTGGAGAAAGGCTTGGCTTAGTAGGAAAGACCATGAGTTCAGCTTGGGAAATGTTTCAAATGGCTGAGTCATGACAGTGGATACTTAAGAAACCAGTTTATGATCTGGCCATTCCACTTCATGAGTTTATGTAATGATGTTAAGTAGTATCAGGAATTCATCATGAATGTACATTTTAGTTACTTTCTGATCTTTTAAGCCTTGTTAGCATGAGCTGAGTATGCTGAATGTGATTCTAATATTTAAGGATATGGTATATTACTTTTCTACAACATGGCTTCTAAATGCAAGCCAATTTCTTTATCTGGTTTTCCTTCCTTTTTTTTTTTTTTAAATGCATTTGGTACTGGGTCTCACTAGGCAGCTCGGACTTGTAGTGATCCTCCTGTTTTCAGCCTGCCCAGAAGTGAGATTACAAGCTTCAGCTACCATGCCTGGTTTTTCATCTGGCTTTCAAACAGAACAAATTATGTTTTAAGTTGGAAGAAAAAACAGGTTGTGTTGACTTTATTGAGGCTGTACACTACTCTTCACCATGGTGGTCTCCCAGAAGATTTTCTAGGGTAATGTTGATTACATACAGCCAGAACTGTAGTTGTCCTCTTGGGCACTGACTTTGGAAGTAGTTTAAAATGGTTGATAGGGCTGGTGAGACAGCTCAGTGAACTAGGCAGGTGTAGCAACTGGGTTCAAGTTCAACAAAAGGTCTTGTTCTTACTTTGGATTTAAATCTTTTGCTTACATTAGTTACAGTATTTCCAGCCTCTCCTATTCTCCTGCTTTAGAAATTCGTATTTACTGAAAAAGGGTAAAATACTGCAGATACTTCAAGCAAAAACTCAACGAGCTACACTTGTCACACACAACTGTAACAAAACCCAAAGGTAGTTATGCTCAGTGTTTCCTTCCAACACACATACAGTTTTATCAAGTCAAGTAAGTTGGAAGCCAGAAAATCCTGCCCTCTGTCGCTCAGTTAAGGAAAGTCGCCAGCACAACTAACTTTCTGCGGGAGGAAGCAATACTCCACGCAAAATATCAGGCAAAGTCACAACAGCTAAGCATTGCCTTTCCCTTGGACGCTTGAGGCCAAGAGATTGTAATTAAACACGGTCGTCCTGTCATTTAAACATTAAGCAAAGGGTATCAAAGGCAGGATTTTCCTTTATCTTTCTGTTTTTTAAACTGACTTCACCCTCCGTTAGAACAGTCACCACCTAGTTGGGTAGCTGAGCCTGGAGCACGGCGCTTAGCCCCTTCGTCTGGGCGGAGCAGGCGTCGCAGCCCGGGTCGCGCGGTCCCGCGAGCCGCAGCCCAGAGTGCCCACTGTGGGGGCGCGGACAGGGCGTTTACCTGGAGCCGGTCCCCACCAGGTAGGTGTTGGTGCCTTGTAGGGTCATGGGACCCGGATTACAGCCTAACACACGCACCACCCGACAGGACAGCCTCTCAATGTACGGCAGCACGACAGCCATCTCCGTCTCCGCGTTCACCTGAAATAGGCTTTCGTAGCGCGGGGCCTAACCTAATAGCAGGCCCGAGGGGCGGGGAGAGCCGCCTGACGCCTCGCGCGCCTGGGAGGAGCTGGCCGCGCGAGCGGTCCTGCAAACCACGGGCCGGAGGCGGGACCTGAAGCTGCCGGGGGGCGGGGGGAGGGGAAGCGGGGGGGGGGCGAGGGCCACGTGACGCCGCGTGGTTTGCGTAAGCGGCGGCGGCGGGAACGAATTTTCTGGCGCTAGTCCCGGGTGTCCTGAGGTGGCCTGAGAGAAGGCTGGAAGCTTGTAGCGCACGCATGGTCCCGCTGCCTCAGAGGACTATGCTTTGGCAAGCAAGTGTGCGTCTGGGTGGATGAGAGATGCTTAACCAGGGGAGGCAATCGAGGGCAGGCAGTTTAGGGTGAAAACCACATTCTGGGACACACTGCTGCTCAAAGACTGCGGCTCGGCGCGTCTCAACTACACGTAGTGGTAACCGATGCTTAGTATGGCGTTTAATTCCGTGCCAGAGGCTTTTGGCGCACACCTCAAGCCTCGAAACAGCCCTACGAGGCCGGCACTATTTTTTTTTTTTCTGGTTTCAGAACTTTTGTTTGTTTGTTTATTTATTTATTTATTTATTTTGATGGCCAGCTCAGCCTGCCCTGCCCTCAGGGCAGGCGCAGCATATGGTGCCGGGGATCGAACCGCGGTCTCTGAAGCCGCCCAGGCTTTCCTAAGCAGGCACTTTAGACCACTGAGCCATCCTGCCGGGCCCCAGAGGCCGGCACTGTTTTGTCTCCATTTTATATATGAAAAGCTCGGGACGCTTTACACAGCCCTGTGAACCCAGTTGTTGTCTTAGGCCTCCTATCCCGCTCACTCCTGTGCACATGTAATTTTGAAAAAGGGTGGTGGTGATGGTGGGAGCTGCTCAGTATCAGGAAGAGCCCTATTTGTGGTCCAGAAAAGACTGCTCCATTCTCTTCTGAAGTAGGTTGGTCTGTGGAGTTTTGTGCCCAAGAGGGTCTTGACAAGCCTGTTTGAGACAAAGTTAGAAAATAATTTTAAAACTTGAATTACCTAAAAAAAAGCACAGTCCTGTGAACCAATTCCTTCAAATTACAATTGTATGAACTACCTTCAAAGAGATGTAGAACATATCCACTGTCGCACTGTACTTTGTAAATTTTTTATTAGTACATGTTTATAGTACATAATACGTACATTCCGTGTGGGAAGTTGGTATATGTACAAAATACATCCTAATTCCTTGGTTCTGTTCTTCTCCCTTCAACTCATCCTTGATCTCTCTCTTTTTGTACAGGTTTGCAGTAAGTAATATTGATGTTCCTTATGTAGTTACTTTTTTTTTTTTTTTAAGAAATAAGCAATGTAATACTAAATAGATAATTCTCAAATTTAGGATAAATATTTTTAGCATTTGGTTTTGGAAGAGGTTGCTTATATGACATTTAGTTTACAAGTTGGCAATTTTAATATTTCAGATCAATTGAAAAAATATGAGAACTTTGCCTTGCATCTCAAAAATGTATATTTAATGGAAAATTTCAAAAGTGGTTATTGAATGGATCATTTTAGATCATCTTTGCAATAAACAATATACCTTTTAAAAATGCTTGGACTACCCATCAAAATTTATCAGACATTTTCATCTTATTTATTTATAGTCATCAACTAATGGCTTAAATGGCAGGAAGTAACCTTTATTAAGATCTCTGCTGGAAAGTCATCGAACCCTGGAGAAGAGAATGAGGTAGTAATTTCTGGATCATACACTACAATATCCCTTGTACTTTCCACCATGATTTTATTTAATCTATTTCTAACCTCTTCATTTGGTAGAGGAAGAAACTGAGCTAATAAATGATGCCAGTGAAGTAATTTTCATAAGGTCATATAAGATAATGGTAGAACAGCAAGGCTAGTGAACATGGGTTAAAAAACCTGAAGGTGAAGTAGTTGCAGCATTTTGTATATAGGTCGAGCTCAGAAGTGAGATAGCCTACAAATAAAAACTGAATTTTTGGGGATACGTTTAGCAGTGTGACTTGGAGGTTAACTTCCTGTCCAAGAAATAAGATTTTTATGTTCTGTTGAGTTGTGTTTATAAGCATTTATTATTTGCTTATAGTCTGTGAAGTATTATAGGAATATGGGGGTGTTGAAATAGTAAGCTAATCTTTACTTTCAAGATGATCTTATAACCATGAAGTAGATGTACATGACATTATTTTAAAACATGTGAGTAAATCCTCAAAAAAGTACAGGTAAAGTGAATTTCTAGTGGAATATCTAGGTGGAAGGGAAGAATACTATTTATTTGGAAGATGTGGGAAACATCAAACATGGTGAGTTTTAAAAAATGATGGTGAATTTTGAGCTGATTCTTAAAGCACTGACAGAGCATCATCAGATAGTTGTTATTTATAGATGTGTAAACTTGAGGAAGGTTTAGAAATAGAAGACATGTACTGTTTATTTTGGGGAGTTATATACTTTAGATCTGGACTGTCCTGCAAGGGCCCATGGGTTGAAGGCTTAAACCTTAGTGCCACTATTGGGAGGTGATGTAACCTTTGAAATGTGGTGCCTTGTGGGAGATCTTCATGTCATTAAGGGCACGCCCTCGACAGGGTTGTGGGACTCTGTCTCTTTTGCTTCTTCTGATCTATGAGGTGAGCACATTCTCACGAGCGGATGTGTAGATATAAATGATAATATTCTGCCTCTCACCCTCAAAAGACTCATGCCCATCCCTTTATGCAGATGGATTTAGTTCATTTTTTAAGAGTTGCCAAAGTCCTGACAGTTTCATTTCCAAACAGTCCAAATTCAGAGACTCCTGAGATCTAAAGCAAATTAGTATGTGTGGGTCCATGTAAAAATAAAATAAAAAAAATGTTAAACACTTCCAACAATAGCATAAGATAACATTATCATTTTAACTGGTACAAATGGGATAGAAAGGAATGAGACCAAAGCAAGACGTATATTATGGTTTATGTCTAGTTGTCCCCCCAAAGCCTCATGAGTCAGGGTGGGGGGGACTTCTAGAGTTTGAGACTTGATCCATGATCCCTGGGATTATGGATTTTAGTACTGATGGGATTAT
This sequence comes from Myocastor coypus, assembly GCA_004027025.1. Classification (NCBI taxonomy): domain Eukaryota; kingdom Metazoa; phylum Chordata; class Mammalia; order Rodentia; family Myocastoridae; genus Myocastor; species Myocastor coypus. The sequence continues at coordinate 15,001 of PVJA010019428.1, read as the reverse complement.
GGGTTGAAGTACTTCTGGGATTATTGGTGTACCTAAGGTGGAGGCTAAGGCAGAGAGCCTGAATGTAATATAAAAGAGAGACAGAGGGACAGATTAGAGCTGTTGCTTTCTGCTGCTCTGGCTACCTCTGCCACCATTTTGTTGCTGTTCTGCCGCCATGAACTGGATGCTCTCTGCTCTGTTCCACTCAGCCTTGGGCCAGCCATATATGGACTGAAACTTCCACAAACTGTGAGCTAAATAAACCTTTCCTTCCTTCATTTTGAGTGTCAGGTATTTGTCCCAGCAATGAGTAAAAAAGTAACTAAGACAACCTAAATTAAGCATGTCAAACATTAAAATCCAAGTTTATGTGCAACACCTGGGGTAATCTATAGCAAAATGTGAACTCCAGCAGTTTTGAACAGCCCTGCTTCTCTAACATTTCTGGTGATTGTAGTTCTCTTGGGTTCTCTGTTGGCCCACCTCTCACTTCTTATAACTTTCCTCAGACATTCTAGGTTTCTGGGTTCTCCAACATTCTGACATCTCCACTTTCTTGCTTTGTGTATTGCCTTCTTAGGAGCATATTGCTTGGCCTCCCAGACCTTCTTTTAAAATACAAATGGAAGTCTCCCTGACCCCGTATCTCTTATAGTCTATGTATATATATATATATAAAACCAGCCCTGTGTTAATGATGCCACCATCTGCCACCTGGAGCAGTAACCAGGCTTACTTTAATCACAGCTTCAGGGAGTCTGTAATGCCTAAACGGCTAATCACTGTGAACCAAATCCAGAGAAATAAATTCCTTAGGCAGCTGCTAATTTGTTACATGACTCTTTGGGGTTTGCTTTTCAAAGCAAAGCCATTCACCTTTGCAGATTTGAGCCTGTGAAGATTAGGGTCTTGCTGGTCTCTCACATCCTCTCAGGTCTTTTTTTCTATTGTACATTTCCAAAGTACTTGGCTTCTTGTTAATGCTAATCTTTTCAGCAACCATGTTTTGTTCTCAATCTTTGCAGGCCCCAACTTTACCAGGGCAACCTTTTTGTCTTGTTACATCATTCTGCTGGACTCTTTGCTCTTGAGGCTGAAAGTTGAGCAGGCTAAAAGTCCTCAATAGCAGCTATATCACAATCTCAACATTAGATTACCTTAAAATTTTTCCACCAGATTAATTAGTTTGCTGTCCTTAATCTTAGTCTATGGCAGTGTCTCAGGAAAGGAGCAAAATGTGGACAAGATTTCTGACAGGATAACATGGCCTGGAGTACAACTGCCGATGGAGTCTTTGTTCACAACTGAAACCTCCTGAGCTTGGTCTTTACCATTTGCATTTTTATCAGCATTCTGCTCTGAGCTCTGACTAGAATCTCCCATTAAGCTTTGCACAATCCGTTAAGCCTCAGCTCATTTCCAACTCACTTTACTGCTTTACCAACTGGTGTCTCCAAACCTTTCCAGACTCCTCCTGTAAAACACATCCAAAGACTTGTAAATCACATGGCCAGGTCATATCACTATGACAGCGATACTTCTCTGATACTATAACATATTTTAGTTATTTTTTTCATCACAGAGACACCCAATACCCACAAATTAAAGGAAAAGAAGCTCTTAGTTTGTGGAGGTTTCAGTCCATTGTTAGCTGGCTCCAAGGCAGGATGGAATGGAAGTGCGACATGACAGAGGAGAAAGAGTTCGTGACATGGCAGTTGGAGAGAAAGAGCTAATCCTTCTCTGCCATACCCCCACGATCCACTGCCATAGAAAAGGATTTGTTTTGAAACATTTTGTTATATACTCAACAGTACCTGTGTCAACTCATTAATATTATGTCCTCATGATCCAGTCATCACCCCAAAGTCTCACCTGTGAGTGCATAAGGCCTTGGAGAACATCTAGATATGAACCACAACAAGGGCTGAGTTGATGATAATTTGTAAATTCTTTTTTTTTTTTGCTTTAAACAATTTATTTAACTGAAATGGACTTACATTTGTTTCTTAAGTGACTTCCATTTATTTGGATACATCTTTTCCCAAGGGAGATTTACAAGATCTTCAAGCCAATATAAATATTTTATAAATATTTGGGTATATACCTGCACAATACCTCAGCAATACTTTCCAGCAAGAAAACACTGAGGAGTAAAGACCAGACACAATTACTCATTACAGTGAAAATCTGCTGAGATATGTTTGAGGTAAGAAGGCACCACATACCTCTTCAACTAAGAAAATCACCCTTACAACACGGGGCAATTTTATTTTTATACAGGATCTAGAACACTTAAGCTGTCAATTAGGTGGTGAATGGCAGAACTACATCCCAGTTTATGCCATGAATTCATAGGGAATAGGTTCCAACAACTCAGGTTCCTTCGCATTGGTCCTCACAATGTGCGCTTCTCTGGGAGGGGCAGGCTGGCGCTTCAGTTGAACCCAAGTACCTTTCTCTTTGCCTTCTTTCTTTTTCTGATCATTTTCCTTGACATGTTTCAGGAAGCTATCACGACTTTTTGAATGTTTAATATGCTCAATACGTACATTAATCCTCTTGGCAAGTATCTTGCCCTTAACTTGCTTGTTTACAACAATGGCAACAGCGTGCTGGGTAACATTGTAGACTCTTCCTGTTTTGCCATGGTAACATTTGTGAGGCATTCCTTTTTGCACAGTACCCATTCCCTTGATGTCTACAATGTCACCCTTTTTGTAGATTCACATGTATGTGGCCAAAGGAACCACCCCATGTTTTCTAAAGGGCCTGGAGAACATATAATGGGTTCCCCTCCTCTTGCCCTTTGTGTTAGTCATTTTGACAAATTACTGGAAGATGGCGGTTCCGGCCGAAAGCAATTTGTAAATTCTTTATCAGAGTTTTTCAAATTTAAGAATCTGTGAAAACTTGACAATCTTGGCTTGTTATTCAGTTGGTCTTCTGTTATGTACTATTAATTAATTAATTTAATTATATTGAGACAATTCTCACTATACAGTTCAATCTGGCCTTTAGTTCTCTTTTAGCCCAGACTAGTTTTGAACTTGCAACAACCCTCCTGCCTCAGTCTCCCAAGTGCTGGGATTACAGATATATACCACCTCACCTGGTTATGCTGTGGTATTTGTTAGGATTTAACTGACAAATGCAATGAAAGCTTGGAATGCAGTCAACCAATAAAAGGAGCCATTTATTTCTTTTCCTCAGTGAGGTAATTATTAAAGAGGTATATGAAGCCTACAGTGATACAGACTGTTATCATTAGATTAGAAAATGCACATGTGACTAACAGCTGATTTCAGTTTCTTTTCAGTAGTCAAGCTTGAAGGATTATTTGCCCTGTAATTGTGTTTATTTTCAGTGAAGAAGAAATAAAAGATTCATATGATGAAGTCTTACCAGAAGGGATTTTGAATTAAAGAAGACTTTATAATGACAAGTAAGTCTGCATTCCATATAGGTTAAATTTTATTTATTTATTTTTTCATGTTTTTATTGAAGAGGGATGATGTACAAGGGTAAAGGTTATGTACTTTGGGTGGCAGTCAGGTAGCAACATAAGGTAGGTTGACTTCCGAGTAAAATTAAGTTGAAATTGTCTTTGTAAGTCAGTAAGTATAGCAAGTCCCTTAATAGTAAGAAGTTTTACAGATGGTCTTTTCTAAAGAGGTATTGGAATGATGTGTTTAGATGTAGAGGCAGAGATAACTTGTCTTTAACACAACTTATAATTGTCTTTTGAAGGCTATCTTTATGAGAACTGCTGTATTTATTAGCTTTCTGTGTAGATTTCCTTCTGGTTGGAGTTATGTTCTGCCTGATTTAATTAGGAATGTGGACATTGTCATATTCATACAGAAAGTGAAGATTCATCTGTTTAATGTTCTGTCAATAATTCAATTTCTCTTTCTTAGAAATAATTCTTATCATCTTATAGAACTTAACATAAAATTGCTGTAGTTTTACTTTTTCATGACAAGTAAAGAAGTTCTCTTTGTGGGTACAGATTAAGAAATTCCCCACAGATTGCTGAAATTGTCTGTAATTTTACATAAGTTGTTTACATTTAAAAATCACATTATATGAAATTTTAGCAGAATTGTTACATTTTAGTCGTTTTCTATTCTGAACATGCTTTTAGATAAGTTTTTCCTAGCCTTGCATCGTTTGTAATTTAATTATATTCCTTTCCATTTTTAATACAGACAATAATAATACACTAAGTTTCATCTATCTTAAATCTGTAAGTGCTAAGTCCATGCATCATGTTTAAACAGTCTTTGTTTTCTTTACTCCCTTTGTAGCCTGTGTAGTAAATTGTTGTCATTATGACCCGAACACTGGAGGCAAACAGACTTTACTCATTAGAAATTACATCATCATATCTAATATCCCTAACCCTTAATACTTCATCAGCAAAATGGGATTAATGATACCCTTCTCATAGGAATTTGTGAGGATTTAGTGAAATAATGTATTTAATGAAATAATATAAAACATTTCCTGTATAGTAGTAAACACTTAGTAAGGGTGGCTACAGTTACAGTATTTGTTCTTCTACCTGGATTTTTCTCCTAGACAGTAAATCCTAAAAAGCTACATTTTTAATGATGTTGGAATGGGATTTGGAAACACATTAAACATACCCAGTACAATTATGTTAAGAAATCCTTGCCAATACTCTGGTTTCTCTTCAGATTGTATAAATCATTTGCCTTTTACTAAAGAAATCTTTGCCATTATTTTCTGGGACTTCTGTTTCTGGAGGTTATACTTAAACTCTAGATGTTGTTTCCATGTGAAAAACTATCTATTTGATGTTTACATGGCTAATTTTATTACATGCTTCCTTTGCGGTTAGTCTGGACCTGGCCTGTCTAATTCGAATTATAGTTTATAATGTGCCTCCCTCATTTCCAACTCCTGGTCTTCTGTGTGTGTGTGTGTGTGTGCATTTGAGACAGAGTCTCACTATGCATTTCAGACTAGCTTTGAGCTCATTTTGTAGCCCAGGCTAATCTTGAACTTGCAATGATCTTCTTGTCTCAGCCTCCCAAGTGCTGGGATTGCAGACCTGGCCTTTCTTAATACATTGCTTTTCTCCTGAATAGCATTGGTCACTTCCTGCTATATTTAATTTACTTGCTATTTTTATTGTTAGTTCACTTTCTGTGTTAGTATATGTTTCACAAGGGGAGTGATTTTCTTTTTTTTGTAGGGAAGGTATTTTTGGCTTTTTTGTCACTTGATTTAACCTGACAGCCTAAAAAACACCACAAAGTAGCTTCTAAGTAACTAATTAATTCAATTAAACAAAACCTCATCAGTTTCATCCTCCTAAACGCATGTGTTTTTGGACTTGATGTGTTTCATATTAAGACAAGAAACTTACTGTAGGGAAATTTATGACCTGCAGAAATTGGAATTAGGAAAATCAGAATTTAACATTATTTTTCAATTCTGTTGGTAATGGTATTTTTGTCAAGAAAAGTAGTTGTTATGAAATTTGTTTTAGTCTATAAGAAGAGTTAAATCCCTTTTAATATTATTGAGAAAGCTTTTACAGTAAAGGATCCTAAATAGTAGAATGAAAAGAACACCATAGATATTTGTATTATAGTGCTCTTTCGTCCTGGGTTTTTCAAGTAATAAGCATTCTTTCTAGATGATATAGTTATGTTAGCTGCTCTGGTTTGCCTAACAGAATACTACAGACTTTTTTTTTTTTTTGTTTAAACAGTGTAAATTAATTTTCTCACATACTAGACACGTAAACCCAAATTGAAGTTGTTAATAGGGTTGATTTGTGTTGGATTGTCTTAGGCATCATGCCATAGTACTTTTGTCCTTCACATTATATGAAAGGAAGTAAAGTATTGCATGCTCAAATATAACAGATATACATGATAATGATAACTAACATTGCTTGATCTCTGTGTGTCAAGTACTCTCCTAGGGATGTATGTATTTATGTGTATATATATATAATATATCCACCCATATATATATATATAATATATATATCCACCCATATATATATATATATATATATATGCTGTAAAGCATATAAATTATTCTCTATTTAAGATGAATAAGGAAGAAAATTATTCTCTTTTTAAGATGAACAAGGAATAGCCGGGCATGGTGGTGCACACCTGTAATCCCAGCACGTGGGAGGCTGAGGCAGGAGGATCGGTGCGAGTTCGAGATCAGCCTGGGCTACCAAAGTGAGCTGAAGGCCAGTCTGAACTGCACAGGGAGACCCTGTCTCAAAAAAAAAAAAAAAAAAAAAAAAAAAAAAAAAAAAAAAAAAAAAAAAAAAAAAAAAAAAAAAAAAAGATGAACAAGGAAGAAAAGAAATGTTTAAGGACACAGAACAAATGCATAGCTCCATTAGTACTGAGAGTCAGCTTTTCAAATGACTAAGTGGGCCAGATAGCCACTGTTGTAAACTGCATATAGAGTGCACTACAGGAAATGGGCAGCTACTTCTCATGAAGTGGTAGTGTAGGTTTATTTTGATAGCAGATAGAATTATGTGGAACACAAATAAAAACACTTCAATCACACAAATACTGTCTACAGATTGCATTTAGCACAAATTTATGAAGTAGATATTATAATAGTATGGTATCTACACTTTAATTTTGATAAATTTATTTTTTATTTTTATTTTAAAGAGAAAAAAACAAAAACAAGAAGAACAAGAACAGAAACAAAGTAAAACAACAGTACCAATGGTATAGAATTTCAAAACAAGAATAGGAAATTAACAGTAGTTGTTGTATTTTGGTAAATTTAAATTAGGGCATTTTATATACAACATTTAGCTCAGTGCCTGACACATAATGCTACATAAATTTTATCTCTTCTTAATAGGGTAAACATTTTCTTTACTGTCAAAAGTCTGTATGAGAATCATTTACCATTGCTTTTATCCTAAGAATTTATAAAAATAATTCACGAGTGCATGTGCATGTTGTAAAACCTAGCATAGATGCATGGAGAGCAGATGACTGAAGTCGTCCTATGCTCCATTCCCTTTGACTCTCAGTATACAGTATAATTAAAAACCCTAAAGGCTAAATTTATCTTCTGGTGCTCTATTCACCAAATACTTACTGGAGATCTCCTAAGGTCAGTTTAAACAAAGTCACTTCATTCTTTTTATTGTATGATATGTCTTTTATTATGGATGTATTATTTATTGAACTAGGCCTCTCAGTTGTCCTTTAGCTAGTTTTTAGTAAGTTCGTAAAGTACCATTTTATAAATACATCTTTGTTCCCAAGCAGGCGCTTTAGACCACTGAGCCATCCCGCTGGGCCCCTACTTTATCATTTTCTTAGGATGACACATATAGGCTATTTCCAATTTCTATCACTGTATATGAGCCTATGGTAAACATTCTTGCTGAGAGAATTCTATTTTTAAAAGATAAATATTTTAAAGGGCTGGCCAAATAGTTGAACAGATTAAAGCACCTGCAAGCAGGTGCAGGGGCCCAAGTTTCAATCTCTGGACCTGCCTTGCCAGCCCTGCCCCTAGGATGTGCTGAGATGGCAATTGAGACTGGGCATGGTGGCGCATTCCTGTAATCTCAGGTCTTAGGAGGCTGTAAACATGTGGATCACTATGAGTACAATCTAGTAGTGAGACCCCTGTGGACCCTTCCCTAAAGTACAAAAAAAGAGAATATTTTATGTGAAAGGACATACTCTGAGAGGAAGTTGTCAACTAGCAAGTAGGTTGCTGAGTCTTTACTTTCTAAAAGCTATTAGAAGATCTGTATATTATTCTTAGAAAAATAGATAAAATCGAGGTTCAGGCTTTAAATTTAACATTCTTAGAAACTTATAATTTTTTTATTTTATTTTAGGTGTTGCCATCTGTAATGAAGATTACTATAAAAGAGAAGATTGAGTAACGCCTGACTTACATTTGAGACTTAGAAAAGAAAGTTAAAATTAGTCATTTCAGCTTTTTTTGTTCTCATTTCATAGTGTTTAATATTTTTTAAATCCACTTAGGGAGTAAAAATTAAAATTTAGTGCTACACGAAAAGATGTGCTAATGTTTGTTTGGCATCTTTATTTCATACACAAGAAGAGAATAGATAGCTAAGAGCTATAGTTGTTTATAATGAAATATACTAAATGCAATTTTATGATGTCAGTTCTTGGCATTATAATCTATATAATTGATTTATTTGTAGACATTTGGGTGTCTGTCAGATTTTCCTGTGAAGGACAATATGTTTTTGGTGTTTTAACATTAGGTTTTGTGCTTTTTGGAACACTAATATCCCAGTGTTTTAGTTATTCTTGGTTCCAGACTGATTTATATAAAGCAGGCAAGGAAAATCAGCATTATTTTCTTCTACTCCATTGCTTGCAAGGAGGAGTTTTTATAAGGTGAGTATATACTTTTGATCACTAACATGGTATTCATTTATCCAAACATTAACTAGCTTTTTCTATCTGGAAAGTCAAATGGGCAAAGGTCCATTATTTGTAAGTAGGACAAAGGTTACTTTCTGTTCCCTGTTGGTGTTTACATGAGTCATTGATATACTGTCAGACTTTTCCAGATTCATTCATATAGCAATTTACCTAATTAAGTTACTTTTTATGCTGGGTACTCACTTTGATCCTTCTATGTACATTCTAAGTCTGATAGTGCAAATGTAGCAAATCATTTGCAACTTTGAGGAAATACTTATTTTTAAAAATTCCTTCTAGTGACTTGACTGAATGAAAATTGTACTATAATCTGTAGATATATAGTTATCGAGGTGCGGAGACATAAGACAACTAAAAAACAACCCCCAAACATGTGAAAGCTTTACTTTCAACTTGAAAAAATAGAAACTAAGTAGACCTTGAGAATTTCATGAATGTCTATACTTCTAATTTAATATGACATTTTAATTATTACCTGAGGGATAATTATTCTATTAAATTTGAGAAGTATGATTTTTTGAGTTATTTATATATTTTAGATGCTAGTCCTTATCTGAGGAACAGCTGGCAAAATTTTTACCACTCTTCACTCTTAGTGGCTTTTTTTGCTTTGCAAAAACTTTTTCCTTTTTTGGTAATGGGAATTGAACTTGGGACCTAGTGCTTGCCAGGCAAGCGCTTATGCCACTGAGCTATTTCCCCAGCCCACAAAAGCTTTTTAATAATATGAGATCCTGGTTGTTGATTCTTTGTGATATTTTCTGTGAGATTTGGGTTTTGTTCATAAAGTCTTTGTCTATATCTATTTTTTCAAGAGTTTTACCTGTTCTGTCTTGTACCAAATTTAATGTTTCTGTTTTAATATTTAGATCTTTAATCCATTTTGTTTTAGTTTAGTACACAGTGAAAGATATTAGTATAGTTTTAATCTTCAGCATGTGGAAAGCTGATTTTCTTAGTACCATTTATTAAAAAGAATATGTTTCTTCAAGTGAAGGTATTTGGCTCCTTTGTCAAAGATAAAGTGGTTTAATGTGTTTAGAGTTGTTTCTGTATTCATCGTTGGGTCTTTTTTTTTTTTTTTTTCCTTTTGTAGTACCATGATATTTTTATCATTATAGCTTTGTAGTGTAATTTCAAGTAAGGAGTTACTGTAGGTCTGTTCTGGTTCCAAATGAACTTCAGAAATGTCTTCTGTAGTTCTGGGAGTTATGCTTTTGCTATTTTGATTAGGATCACATTAATTCTGTACAGGAATCTTGGAAGTATGCCCATTTTCACTATATTGATTTTTCCTATATCTGATATCTTGTTCGGTCTCTTTTTTCAGGGTACTATTGTTTTCAATGTGTATATTTTTTTACTTCCTTTATTAGATTGGTGCATAGTTATTTCATTTTTTTTGGGTGCTATTGTGAAAGGTATAATTTTCCTAATTTCTTTCTCAATGAGTTTGTTATTTGTGTACAAGAAGATTATTGATTTTTAAGTATCCTATTAAGTATCCTTTGTATCCTATTATGCTGCCAAATTTGGTTTTTAAATGTAGGGGTCTTTTTGTGGAGTTTTTGGAATCTTCTATATGGAGTATCATGTCATCCACAAATGATGATAATTTAACTTCTTCCTTTCCTGTTCTTATTCTTTTATTTTCTTTTCCTTGTCCAATTTTTCCAGCTAATGTTTTATAGTGAAAGTTTTCAGTTTGTGTCCATTTCGTGTGATGCTTGCTGTTGTTTTGTTATAGATAGCTTTTATCCGAATGAGATATAGACCATCTATTTCAATTGTCTGTAGTTTTTATCATGAAACATTATAATTATATTAGTGCTTAGTTGACTTTTCATGTTTATTTTTTATATAGTAGGTGCACTGGCAGTTTGTGAATATATGTTTTATGATTGTTTTCTTTTTAGATTTTTCTCTTTTTTAATTTTTTTATTACTTTTAATAAGAAATATCAGTATGATAGTTTCACAGCACATTAGTACATTCGCAATAATTGACACATTGCATACTGTCCTCATAATAGTAATACAGAGCATAGGGTGTGGACATGATACATTTTCTAATTGATATTGGTAAGGAAAGAAAAAAAAGAAAAAAATGTCTTCTCTTTGAACTGAGAGAAAGTAGATGTATACATAGTCCAATGTTCCATAATTGTAGCGGGTTACCAGTGAAACTGGCAATGTTGGAGGTTGTTGATTTAAGCCTTTTACAGCTTATCATACTTATCTAGTTCTGTGTTTTATACCTTGTAATTAAGCTTTTCCACTGGGCGATGAAGGGCAAGTTAAAGCAAGACCTGTATAACAAACATTCATCTTTTGTATCTTCCAAGGTGAAATCCCCTCAGGATTAACTTTGGAACCATGTACAGTGCTTTGTAGAACTGTTGTCAGTGTCAGCCTTCGGGATGAGTCACGGCCATTGCTTGACCAGTTTGCTTTCTGTGAAAGCCTGAGAGAATGTTTTTTCTCTGGGTGACTCTCCTTAGACACACTATAGTTCATTTATCCCTTTCCTCTGAGGTTCTATAATCTCCTGGACCAGAAAATTTGGGATACCTCTGAGTTATAGGATATTACATCACAGGTTCTCTTATGTCCTGAGTCCTTACTGACCTTGAAGGGCTAGGGCCAAAATATTGGCTATAATATAAATTTTTCCCTTTCAAGGATGTACTGACTTTTGTGTCTCAATCAGTCTTGGCTTGAAATCTTTTTGTCTGCAAATAAAACAGTTACCCCTGCTTTTTCCCAGGTTCCTATTAAAGTACTGTTTTATGTTGACTTTCATTCTGAATTCCTTTTTGAGTTAAATGTTTCTTGTATGCAGCATATTATTGGATCATGCTTCTTGATCTGTTCTTCCAATCTGTTTCTTGTGTTGGTGAGTCGAGAACTTTACACTGATGGTTTATAACTGACATGATTGAATGATACATATTGAGTGATGTTTTTTGACTGATATAATGAAGTATGGTAGATATTAGTTTGCCACTTTTAAGCATATAAACTAGATTTGTGGTTATATAACAAAATCTAAAACAAACCAGAAGATTGTTTATAGTAAATATGGTGACTTTGCCCTCAGGGTAGGTAATTCAGAAGGGGTTAGGGGTAAAATAGAGAAATAGAAAAAAAGGAAGACTAGAAGTAAGGCTGCGAGACAGGAAAAATATACAAACTTTGGGAAACTGGTGAAAAACATAGGAAAGAGAGAAGAAGGAAATAAAAACAGAAGAAAAGACAACAAAAAGCTAGCATTAATGTTTACATTCATATAAAAACAAGAACAAATAATCCAGAGGAAAAGAGGAAAAGGCACCTCCCCTCCTGTTACGGTTTATGTCTAGTTTTCCCCCCAAAGCCTCATGTAGTCATTGGGTGGAGACTTCTAGCATTTGAGAATTGATCCGTGATCCCTGGGATTATGAGTTTTAGTACTGATGGGATTATGGGTTGAAGTACTTCTGGGATTATGGGTGTAGCCTAAGGCGGAGGCTAAGGTGGAGAGCCTGGATGTAATATAAAGAGAGGCAGAGAGACAGACTCGAGCTGTTGCTGGTGCTGCTGCTCTGCTGCCCTGATTGATTGGCTGCCTCTGCCACCATTGTGCTGCTGTTCTGCTGCCATGAACTGGATGCTCTCAGCCCTGCTCCACTCAGCCTTGGGCCAGCCGAATATGGACTGAATCCTCCAATAACTGTGAGCTAAATAAACCTTTCCTTCCTTCATTTTGAGTGTCGGGTATTTGTCTCGGCAATGATTAAAAAGTAACTTAAGACACCTCCATGCAAAATAAAGCAAATGCCCATTTCAGGGTATGTCTCTGTTGTCACTGGTAGACAGAATGGTTATACAGAGCCCAGATGTGTGTTGATTAATCCCTGTGGTGGATTTTCAGTGGGGTAGTGGATAATTGCAGCAACACTGCACCATTAATTCCACTGAACTTGAGGATGGTTTCTAGCAGCAATTCTCTATGTGCTTCCTGCGTGCTTCAACTTGGCTCCCTGCCAGCATGAACTCAGCTCCTTGACTTCCTGTCAACCTGAACTCTGCAGCCTCACCCTGGCATTGGGAACCACTAGGTTGAGCTAACCCATAGGTGTTCTGTGCTCTGAGCTCAGTTGGCTCCTCTCCATGATGGCAGCAGGCCAGTCTCCTTTTCCTGGAGGATGTCTGAACCAGTATAACTCACCAACCACTGTATCCCACCACATCCACTGCTCTATTCCTCAGTTGCATTTCTCAGTGGAGGCTTCTGGGGTCATCAATAGTTACCGTGTGTATGCAGGTTTCAGCTACCCCTCCCAAATAATAAGCCAGGGTTCAAGGGGGGCAAGCACTGCTTGCTACTTACTTTTGCACTGAGGTCTCTCTCTTCATTCTCCCTGTGGGCTTTAATTCTTGCTTTAGATCTTTGCTGGGTCCCAAGGACCCACTTTCCTCTTCCTTTTCCTCCTTACATTGCTACATTCCAGTGTCTGCACACCAATCTCAGAAAAGCTATTTCTGTGCTGTTCACCACTCTACCATCTATTCCTTACAGATTTTTAAAAACATTTGTTGCGGTTATTTTAACTTTTGTTTGTCTATTTTTTTATTATTATTATTATTATTATTATTATTATTATTATTATTATTATTTTGTCTTTTTGAGACAGGGTCTTGCTATGCAGTTGAGGCTGACCTTGAGCTCACTTTTGTAGTCCAGGCTGGTCTCGAACTTGCACCAATCCTCCTGCCTCAGCCTCCCGAGTGCTGGGATTACAGGCGTGATGTTTGTCTATTTTAATGTTTGGGTCATCTATAGTTATGTTTCTATTAACTCTTTTTATTCTTTATCATGAGTCACATTTTCCTCTTCATTTGTATGTTAAGTAAATTTTTACTGTGTTGTGAATGTCACAGGAGATTGGTTCTCTGTAGAGATACTAGTCTCTGTTATTCTCTGATGAGAAAGCAGTTTAATTATTGGCAAGTTTCCTAGATGCCTACAGAGGCTTGGTTTTAGCTTTCATACGAAGATTTATTTTGCTTTTGGCCTTGGCCCTTGGCAACAATTTTTTAGTTCTGATGTATAGTTTTTTGTGGCAGTATTATCAAATTGGTTGACTTATGAGCTGCCATTGGGATTCGCAGTGTGTACTTGTAGGTGTGTCTGGATGGAGCATGAAAGCATGGCCTTGAGGTCTGTGTATATACATTGCTTTACCACTGGCACTGTTCTGCTAAGCTCCCCAGTCACCAGGAGCTAAGTATCTTTGCTGGATTATATTCTTTCAGCATGATTTTTTTTTTTTTTACCTTTGAGCCAGCTTGTCATGAACTGAATCCCTTAAACCATTAGCCAAATGAACTCTCCTCCTTTACTTATTTATTTTTTTAGGCAAATAAATGGTATCACTTTACATTTGGTATTTCCCATGTTCCCAGGCTTATGTTTTAAACAGTATTGAAACTTTAGAACTTTATGTACACTTTGTGTTTCTCCACAACTTACTACTGTGTATCACAATCCAAACAATGAGAGAGTCTATTGCACTGAATAACAGAAGTAATGGGAAAGATATCAGGAATATTTTATGGCTATGGAAGTTCAGATGAGATTTTGTAAACACATCACATGAATCAAGTTGTGCTGTGAGCCTTCCACAGTGTATCACAAATTGGCTTCTGTGAGCAGTAACATAAAGCCGGTACCTTGCCCTGTTTAGTCATGGTTTTAAGAAGAAAATCAGTCCTCACTTTGTTAATGTTTGACACCAGAACAGAATCCTATGTGGGAGTGGCATCAGAAGGGTACACGAACTCCTGGGTATATGTACCCCAGTGCGTCCACATCCTTGGTCCTTAGCCCCAGTCTGACAGGATTACTGATGAACAGAGGGCTGACAGCAACCTGGTAATTCCAGTGCTGAAGTGGTCTGAAGAGGACTGAAGATGATGAACAGCAAGGATTGAAAATCTCTGGGCATTAAGGTTCTTCCAGAAACATTACATCCAAAGGCAATGATAGCATCAGCTACAGAAAGGATCTGTTTTCCTTTCAAATGCTACAAAAGAAAAAAAAAAAAAAACTGGACTCTAACTCAAGGATGGAAGAACTCATGAAAACCATTCCATATCTTGAGATGGTAGCTGGTGAAGCATTGCCAGTGTTTTGAGGTTCAAAAATGATGTCGCCATTTGGAGCCATAGCAATCCAATTGCCATGGGAAGAGTCAGTGTTACTATCATCCACAACAGAATTCAGATTGTCAGTCCAGATGGCATCAACTAGAGTGTCAAGTACCATCCAGATATGCTCCCCTTGTTAGTCTGAATTTGTTAAAATCCTAACTCCTATGGTGATAGGGCTTATAATCACTTGTAAACATATACTCATAAAAAAAGCACAAAGTTGTAGAAGGACTTCAGTTCACTTGAAAGAGAAGAAAAATAAGAAAACATGGCCAGGGAGATAGCCTAGTGGCCAAAGTGCCTTCCTGGCAAGCACAAAGACCTGAGTTTGATACCTCTTCCTCCAGAGCTGATGCT
>PVJA010019427.1:0-38448 GCA_004027025.1 Myocastor coypus | reverse complement strand
TTACATTGTGCTATAGTCAATATGCTGAACCTTTTGAAGGTTCTTGAGACCAATATCTGATTCATCCTGTGTACATAAGTGTATGGTTTTGCTATTGATGTTTTCTGCTTTGTCTGCTTCCAGTCACTTCATTGTTTAATCCATAACACAGTCAGCTGTGTTATGCCCTTAAGTTCTTGTTTTCTTCTTTAAAGTTCTTGGTGTTCAGGTAGAATCTTGCATGTCTTTAGCCATTATAATTGCAACTCAACAAGATGCAGCCCATGAACTAAAAAGGTATTAATAATATTATACATAAAAAATTAATGAATGTAAATATATCATAAATGATGATAGTTGTTCAAAAGAATGTAAAAATATAAGTATAATAATAAAGAAATTGTTTCAAATTCACATATGTGCTCAGTAATTTTAAAAGTATTAAGGTTCTGTTCATTTGTAATTGAAATTATTTTTGACATTCAAGCCCATTTGTCAACTTTATTGAAATATTTCATCTTAAATAATGCTTTTTAAAATGGACAAATTCATTATTCATTTTCTAACACCATAGGATAGAGTTCTTGTTATTTTCATTTAATTTAAACCCTCATCTTTGTGAAATTGCTTATAATAATAATCTGAATAATTTTACATTTTTTTCAGCACATGTGGAAATATATGAATATATGCAGCTTACAAAAATATTGTTATTGCTTTGTAAAAATATATCTTTTGTCCTGATTATTTCACTGCCTTTAAGTTCTTCCTGATGTATACTTCCTGAAGTTAACATCACATTTAAAGTTTACATTTGAGGGCTGAGGATACTGCTCAGCAGCATAAGCACCTACCTGGCCAAGTGCAAGGGCGAGAGTTCAATCCTCAGTACCATGTGCATAAAGTTTACATTTGACTTAATAATGGTTCTTCTTCTGTGATGATTTAGGTTTAATTATAATGTGAGACAAAAGGAACACATAACCTTTACCATGTAAAATAGATTACATAATATGTGTAATTAATAAGCATCACTTCATGAGTAAATGGCATTCTGCATTACAATTTTATGGCATCATTAATATCAATGGTAAATGTCAGAATACCCAAATGTCAAAGTATTTTCTATACCTTATTAATACTCTACTTACATCCAATGATTCAGCACCTGTGATATGGTATTATTACTAGGATTTGGAAAATTATTCACAAGCATAGGATAAAGGAACAAAATCATTGCCTTAATTTATATTTTGTTTTCCTGAAATTTGTATGTTGAAAATTAAAACTTTTTAGTGAGTTTATAAGTTTATTTTATGATCAAGCATTCTTTTATGTTAGTATTTGTCTTTCCAGTCAAAGATACAATGGACAAAACAATCATGCTACTATATCTTAACTACCATAGTTAATATCCACAAGGAGAATAACACAGAACATAGAATTTATAGAATTATTTTAAAATAACAGCTCAAAGAGTTATATACAATAGGAGTATAAGAAACTTATCTACACACTGAAGACAGAATCTAGCTGAAGCCCCGGATCCCTCAGGAATGTCCATAAGTCTTGCTGAAGACCTACAGACCATAGCAATGCCCACCATGAGTCCAAATGGAGCCCATGACAATGTCTCATGCATGCATGTTTCACAGATTTGCCTTGGGAAGGCTCAAACGTCAGTTTTAGAAGCTAGAATGTCCATGCGATTTGGATGAAGGATCTGTGCTAGCAGGCTGAGAGATCTGAACTGGAGCCAGAAAGCAACACTCTGTTCTGATGTAAGGCTACACACTGGGCAGGGGTGTCCTTTGGAGCCCTGTCCATCTCTGCCATATTCAGATGACTGCTGGGCATCAATAAATTGAGCGAAAGAATTGCTTTCTATTAAAAATACTGGGCAGTGAATTAGAGATCAAAAAGTCATAGGTGTAACTTCGTCTCTGCACTTAATGGAAAATGGAAGATTTCCTTAGCTAGGACTTGAACTTCTTCGGGACCAAGTTACTAAACATTCAAAACAACTCCTGATTACACTGGATATGGAGAATTTTGTAGGCAGGGGCTGCACATCTTGGGTTTCTCATTTTGCTTTCTCAGTTAACATCTCAGATCTGAAATATTCCATATTCTCCAGCAATGTGGGGGCCAACTCCAACTAAAGCCAGCCCGCTTCGAGCTTGTCTGAGTCTCCTGGCCCGCTCCTATTTATTAAGTATCACACTACCAGTAGATACACTCGCGAATTGTGCAACTGAATTAAAATCCACACTCTTCTTTAGATTCTTGCAACTGTATCATATGTAATAGTATCACTTTTTCTACATTTTGGTCAAATAAATTTTTACAGAAACCACAAAAAAGGATATCCTATGTGAAACAATACTTAATTTTTGTCATATGTATTTCCTATCTCTAAAATGAAGTAAATATAATATAAAATCTGTAGATGAGATTAACAGACATCAACAAAAAAGGGGTTAATACAAAGGATTTTGTTGAAGGATATCTTTATATACCATTGATAATTTGAGAAAGTATAGCTTACGATCTAAGCAAGTATTTCTTAGTATACCAAAAATAAAAAGGAATCATAAATTTCATAGAATCTGTGCATGACAAAAGAGTTTGAGAGCTTCTGCAGGTACAAGAAAGTGGATATAAAATACACTGTCCTCCTGTAACAAAAGGAAGTTGAGAATTGAGTATATTTTGATATTTTATATTATTTACAGATATTTCATTAAGATAGAAATTTTGTAAATTTTAATCAAATATTATTAAAACAACCTAGCCAAATAAATGCTTATTTATTCAGTAAAAGGCATTAAGATAAGATAAAATCTATTAGGGTTAGTGAGATAACTCAGTGGAATATTTACCTGCTTAGGATAGCACAGGGAGTGGGACTGGATCCCTGGCAACATGCACCACTCTGTCTTCAACCACCAGGAGCGCTGCACTGCCCACCAACACCAGGCATGGTAGCACGTGCCTGTGATCCCAACACTTGGGTGGCTGAACACAGGAGAATAGCTATGAATTTGAGCTGCATAGTGAAACCCTGTACCATGTACAAAAAAGTTAACAAAAAGATAAAATATATAAAAACTGATGTAATAAAGAAATTCAATTAACAAGTTAACTTCAATTGAAATAATATTTAAGTTAAGTTAAAATAGCACAGGCATAACAGTTAAAAATATTTGACAATAAAGATACTTAAGTTCATGTTATTCAAATGAAATTTCATTTAAATGTAAGGATAGATCTAAATGAAAAACAATTGGGCTTCCCTCCACACCACTATAAAAATAATGACAAATAACAAGCTGAATAACCTTCATTAATATCAGGAAGTGTGAATTTTAGGAAGTGAAGAATTGCAACCATGAAAAGAAGTAATGATTTAAAGTGCAAGACATAGCCATTTCCTAAATAGGAGCATAGCTAAGAATACAACTTACAGCATATGAAGCAAAGTAATTATTAGAAAGGAAAGAGGACCCCCACCTTCTCCAGACTCATCCATCACAGGCCCCAGCGTGTCGGAGAGGCTTCCTTCTCTGTGCCCACCAGACTTATCCCCACCTCTTCTGGACCTTGCCCAGGTCCAGCTTCTATGTAGGGTCAACTCCTATGAGCTGTGGCAGGAACAGCAGACGGGACATGAGATTAATAGGCATCAGCCAAAAAGAAGGAGTTAATACAAATAATATAAAAAGAATATTGGCAGAAGTATTATCAGAAAATTTCCCAAATATAGGGGGAAAAAGTTGACAGTCAAGTGACTGAAGCATGTAGAACTCCACATAACATAAACCAAATTAAAAACACCCACACATATAATAACCAAGGTCCCAGAAATCTAGCACAAGAATAACATAGTAAAAGCCATGAGAGAGAGGAAATAGAACACATTTAAAGGAAAACTCGTAAGGATAGTGGCAGGTTTCTCTTCACAAAACATGAAGTCAAAAAGAGCATGGAGCAGAGTTCTTCAAGTCCTTCATAGAAACAAATTCCAGCCTAGACTGCAACACCCTTCAAAACTCTCTTTCAAGTTTTATGGAGAAGTAAAATACTTCCATGTCAAAGATCAACTAAATTATTTCATGATGATAAAGCCAACCCTACACAGTATACTAAAAGATATTCTAGAGAAGGACAAAAACGACCAGAACTCCACAAATGAGAAAGGAAAGAACCCAATGAAGAGGGTAAACAATAAAAACAGGGGATAAAGAGGTAAACAACAGCAATTAAGTAACGTGACAAGCATACATTTCAGTTATAACCATCAATGTAAATGGTCTCAATTCATTAACTGAAAGAAGTAGACTGGCACAGTGGATTAGGAAGGAAAGCCCAACAATGTGTAGTACACAAGAAACACACTTAACTCATAAAGTAATTCATAGGTTGAAAGTCAAACGATGGAAAACAATACTACATGCCCCACCACCTCAGAAAAAAGCAGGGATAGCAATCCTACTCCCAGATAACATCAACTTCAAGCCAAGAATCATCAAGCAAGAGAAAGATGGCCACTATATCCTGGTAAGGAGAAAATTTCAAGATGAGCAGGTGACACTGATAAATATGAATGCATGCAAAATGAGAGCACCCAGCTATATAAGACAAATCAGGGAAGGATGTAAATCTTAACGGACATGAAAACTCTAATATCTAATACAAAAATCCTAACAGTTGACCTTGATGCCCCCTCACCTGTAAAAACATAGGTCAAGCAGACAAAAAGTTAGCAAAGAAATAACACAACTGAAGAAGTACTTGGAAAAAATGGCCTTTGTGGGCATAGTGTTGCACCAACACCCATCTGAATACACATTTTTTTTTTCAGTTGCACATGAGACAGTTTCTAAAATAGATCACATAGTAGTCCATAGGACATGCATACATATATGCAAGAAAACAAATTATCCCATACATATTGTCTGAACACAGTGCAATGAACTGGAAATAAATGACAAAAGAAACCACAAAAACTTCATAAGCACCTGGAAATTAAACATCACCCTCCTCAGCAGCCAATGGGTTGCAGACGAAATTATTATTATTATTATTATTATTATTATTATTATTATTATTTGCAGACGAAATTAAACAACATCTACAATTTAATTAAAATTCAAATGCAACTTATCAGAATTTATGGGATGCAATGAAAGCAGTTCTTAGAGGGAAATTTATAGCTCTGAACTTACACATTAAGAAAACCCAACAGGAACAGATAAATACTTTAATGCTGCCACCTCTATCATCTAGAAAAGGAAGAGCAAACCAAACCCACAGCCTAAAAGATAGGAGGAAATTATAAATATTAGAGCTCTAATTAATTCAATCAAGACAAAAAATACAATGAATTAATGAATCAAAAAGCTGGTTCTTTGAAAAACTGAATAAAACTGATAAGCCCCTACCTAACCCTAGCAAAAAAAGAAAAGAAAAAACTGAAATTCAAGCAATAAGGAATGAAAAAGGAGAAATTACTGCAGATCTAGTAGAGATTCACAAGATCATTCGTCGCTACTTTGAAAATCATATTCTCTGGGGCCCCGCGGGATGGCTCAGTGGTCTAAAGCGCCTGCTTGGGAAAGCTTGGGCGGCTTCAGGGACCGCAGTTCAATCCCCGGCACCACATGCTGCGTCAGCTCTGCCCTTGGGGCAGGCTGAGTCGGCCATAAAAAAATGAGTGAATAAACAACAACAAAAAAAAGTTCTGATACAAGAAAAATAAATAAATACATAAAATAAAAAAAAATCATATTCTCACGGAATAGAAGACACAGATGAAATGGATAGATTCCTAGAAAGGTATAAATTACCAATACTCAATCAAGAAGATACAGGAATACTCAATAACCAAACAACAGCCAATGAAATACAAAATGTAATAATAATAATAATAATAATAATAATAATAATAATAAACTACCAACAAAGAGAAGTTCAGGTCCTGATAGAGTCACCACTGAATTCTACAAGAAATTTACAAAAGATGTAGTTCCAATACTCCTCAATATTTTCAATGAAATTGAAAAGGAAAAATCCTCCCAAAATCATCCCTGGAAGCAAGTATTATATTGATACCTAAATCAGGGAAGAAGGCAGTAAAAAAAAGAGAACTACAGGCCAATATCTTTCATGAACATAGATGCAAAAATCCTTAATAAAATCCTTGTAACTAGAATACAACAAATTAGTAAGAAGATAATACAATGTGACCAGGTAGGACACAACCTGAGAATGCCAGGATGATTCAACATATGCAAATCTATAAACATAATACACTATATGAACAAAGCCAAGTCCCAAAACCACATGATTATCTCAATTAATGCAGAAAATGCTTTTGGAAAGGTACGACAGTCTTTCATGTTCAAAGTCCCTCAGCAAATTGGAATGCATGGCCTTTACCTCAGTTTGATTTAAGCCATCTCTGAAATCCAATGGCTAACATAATTCTAAATGGGGAAAAATTGAAGTCTTTTACTCTCAGATCAGGTACATGACAAGGATGTCCTCTAATCAGCACTCCTATTCAACATAATTCTAAAATCATTAGCTACTGCCATTAGACAAGAGAGAGAAATACAAGGAATAAGAGTAGGTGAAGAAGAAGTTAAACTGTCATTATTTGCAGATGACATGATAGACTACATTGAAGACCCAAATAGCTCCATTAAGAAGTCACTAGAATTAATACACAAATTCAATAGCATGTCAGGATACAAAATTACCACACAAAAGTCAATAGTATTCCTCTACACAAATAAAAAACACACTGAGAGGGAAATTAGAGAAACAATACCTTTTACAATGGAACCACAGAAAATGAAATACTTAGGTGTTAGTCTAACTAAAGAAGCAAAAGATCTTTGAATCAAAACTGCGGTACTTAAAAAAAAGAGAGATCATAGAAGATTTCAGAAAATGGACAGATAAATCCTGCTTCTGGATAAGAAGAACAAGCTCCCTAAGTTGTTATACAGACTTAACGCAATGCCATCAAAATACTATCAACATACTTCACAGAGCTGGAGAAGTCATTCCTAAAATTTATTTAGTACTAGTAATAACCTAGAATAGCAAACACAATCCTGGGCAGCAAAGTTAAGACATGAGAAGTTACAATTCCTGACCTAAAATTATACTGCAATGTATAATTGATAAAATAAGCATGATATTGGCAAAAACATAGACCTGAGGGTAAATGAAATACATTAGAAGTTTCAGAAGCAAATCCAAACACACTTAACCACCTTATCTTCCACAGAGGGACCAAACATATTTACTGGAAGAAAGATAGCGTCTTTAATAAATGGCACTGGAAAAAACTCTCTACCTGCTGAAAATTAAAACTTGACCCAAGTCGATCACCATGCACTAAACTAAAGTGAAAATGGATTAAAGATCTAAATATTAAAACAGAAATACTAAATCTTCTAGAGGAGAAATTAGGAGGAAATCTTGAAGACATCTGGGTAGGCAAACAGTTCATGGGCAAAAATCCAAATGCACGTGTAACACTTGAAAGAATCAGCCACTGGGATGTCCTCTTGCTCAGATTTTGCACATTGAAAAGAAAAAAAAAATAATAATGTTGATTTAGAAGGGTTAATGTTTAATTGTTTGATCAATCTTATATACCTATATGTATTAATCTAAACTGATCTGATGATGAAAATATGTAATATAACCCGTGTTAAATTTAAACAATAAAAAAGGAAGAAAAAAAAGAAATTACCAAAAGAGTGAAAAGAAAACCCACAAATTTCAAAACAATTTAAATAATATATATTCAGACCAAAGTCTTCTATCTAGAGTTTATAAAGAAATTTAAAACATTATGGTCCTGAAATTCAAACACTCAATCCAGTAATAGGCTTCTGAGATGAACACACACTGTTCAGAGGAAGAAATATGGCAAGCCCATAAATACAAGAAGAAATGCTCCTCTTCTGTGGTATGCAAACTAAAGAACATTTAGATACTATCTTACTCCAGAAACAATGGCATCATACAGACATCAACCAACATCAGCAAATGTTGGAGAGGTTGTGGGGAAATAGGAACACTTCTCCACTGCTGGTGGGAATTGAAACAGTGCAACCACTATGGAAACGTTAGGACTGGAAATCCCATTGATTCTAGCTATTCCTCTGCTTTGCATGTTCCCAGAAGAACTGAAAAAAACACATAAGAATGATTTTTTATCCACCTTTGTTTATAGCATCACAATTTCTGATAGCCAAATATTGGAAGCCACCAAAATGCCCATCATCTGAAGAATGTTTGAAAAAGATGTGGTGATTTTTTACAATAGAATATTACTCAGCTATAAAGAATGATAAATTGAAAGTCTCCATATATAAGTCGATGTACCTGGAGGATATACTCATAGTTGTAATATACCAGTGATATGTTTAAATATCATATAGTCAGCCAGGCGTGGTGGCACACGCCTGTAATCCCAGCACTCGGGAGGCTGAGGCAGGAGGATCAGTGCGAGTTCGAGACCAGCCTGGGCTACAAAAGTGAGCTCAAGGCCAGCCTCAACTGCATAGTGAGACCCTGTCTCAAAAAAAAAAAAATATCATATAGTCTCCAAAGTGTAAGAACACAAAAGAAATAAAAATGAGAAGGCATAACACAACTGAATGGAAATCAAGAACTTAAGAATTAAACAATGAAGAGAAAGCAAGCAGAAAAGTTAGGAAACATGGTAGGGCCAAAATCATGCACTCACATACAAAAAATGATTTAGAAAATGGTCTAATCTGAGTGTCAAAAACCTAAGTATCTCCAATAGGATTTTGACATTCAGAGTAGCAATGTACAAGTAAGACTAAAACCAAGCATGGAATGGTTTTGATTCTGATCTCTTAGATGTGTGCTGCTTCTAATGTAATGTCAGTTATGGCTATACTCTCTCACACATATATATGTTTATTTTAAAAGAAAACAAAAATGTTAATTAAAGAGAGTATGAGACAAGGAAAAATGCATAGGATTGACCTGCTACAATTTTGTATATGCTTATACTTGTAAATTTCTGTGTGTAAAAAAGTATAACAGTTTTTTTAAAAATCACATTCTATAGGGATTTATTTGAATATCAATGATTGATGGAAAATATGGGTTTAATGTTAGGTCCAAGGCCTTTAATATTCAGAAAAACAGTGATGTTAAGCTCAGATATCTATGTTGTAGAGTAATAGTGTTACCAAGCTTCTCTTCTGGAAGTTTAAGAACTTAAGTTTGTAGAGCAAAAATTTAGAGCAAAAGAAGGGTTACAAGAATAGCCAATATTTAAACCTAGCCACTTTAAGGTCACTGAGGACTCTGGACATAAGAGAGCCCGTATTGTAATATCCTATAACTCAGTGGTGTCCCAAGTTTTCTGTTTAAAGAGATTATGAGGCCACAGAGGAAAAGGATCAACAACGTATAACATGCTTAAGAAGAATAACCTAGAGAGAAAACATTCTCTCAGGCTTTCACAGAGAGCAAACTGGTCAAGCAATGACTGTGGCTCATCCAGATGGCTGACACTGACAAAAGTTCTACAAAATGCTATACATGGTTTCAAGGTTAATCCTGAGGAGATTTGACTGACCTTTTCAGATACAAAAGTTACATGCTTTGTTATATACGTCTTGCTTTAACTTGGCCTTAACTATTCAGCAGAAAAGTTTAACAACAAGGCATTAAAAAGTAAAGCCAACTTAATATGCTGAGCTGTAAAAAGCTCAAGGTCACAGCTTCTGACCTTGTCAGTTTTGCCATTAGCCCTCTACCATTATGTAATATTGGACTACATATACAACTACTTTCTGTTAGTTCAACGAGAAGAAATATTTATATTTAGTGTTTAGAAAAGTTATCACGACTACATCTTGTACTCTGAACAACTACTGTGAAGACAATAATATGCATTCTATTAATTATTGTGGCTGTCCTACTAACATTGTGAAACAACCTCATTATTTCTCATTAAAGTAATAAAAATGGAAAAATGAAAAATAATCCAGGTTCACTTAGGAAATCAAAACTTCCTTAGTAATTGATCCAATGAGGAAGATATAATGTATAAGGAAGTCCTAAAAGCACAACCATAACATAGTCTAGTTAATAAAAATATAAAGACTACCTAATTCCCCTTTTTATTTTTATGCATTTATTACAGTGCTTATAGACACTCGTAGTGATTCTTCTGTAGATCAGACTCCTAGTGATTCTCCCTTTTTCTGCCTCCCAAGCACTGGGATTATAAGGATGTACCTCCAAGCCCAGTCCCAATCACCATCTCAGTGTTCATCAGGGACAGGTCTGACATGGCATGCCAAGGATTGAATCCTAGTGTCTGTGTCTGCCTAAGCAGGCACTTTAATTCATTGAGCTTTTTGGCTACCCTTAGGACTGTGAAACTTCTTATGAACTTCTAGAACAAGAAAAAACAACTATCAAGGCAAACATTATTGAGCTATACCAATTTTGATTCTTAAATATGAGCAGTGTTATTATCATAATAAATGCATGGTTTGTAGAGATATTATTTTGCCTGAGCAGACACTTAAGTGACTGAGCTAATTCACAGGCCCCTCAAGATATAGTTTTTAAGAATATCTAATCACAGTTTGCAACACATAAAATATAATTTAAAATAGTATGTGTTTTTTGCAAATTTAAAATATAGAGTATAAAAATCAAAGAAAAGTTATTTCCTAAAGATAATGAATTTAAATTGCAAATTTGTAAGGACCAGCAAGATCACTCAGTGTGTTAAGTGCCTGCCTAGGCAAATGCAGGAAACACAATTCAATTCCAGGTACTACCTGTCACACTGGCTCTGATCCTGGGCTTGCTGAGCCCTCAACCAACTCCAGTTGTGGTGCTGCACACCTGTAGTCCCAGCACCAGGGAGGCTGACAACAGAAGGATATCTACGAGTTCAAACTGCACACAGAGACCATATACTAAACACATTTAAAAATTAGAAATTTATAATTCCTATATGAGAAAGTGGCAGTTAGTAGTTAAATCTTTTTCTTATCCTTTTTAATTTATTTTAAAGTTTTTATTCATTTGTAAAGTGAATATATGTTAATATCAACAACTACTGTGAAGACAAGATTGCATAATATAAGTTATTGTTAAATTATTTTTTACTGTAATAAAATTTTATTTTTTTACAATTTCAAAACACAGTAGTAGTACATTCACAATAATTGATATAGTGCATATTGTTGTCCTTGTAGCAGTTATGCAGAGCAGATAAATTTTCTAATCGACATTGGTAAAAAAAAAAAATTCTTCTCTTTGAATTAAAAGAAAATAGTTGTATACATAGTCCAATGTTCCATAATTGCAGTGGGTTACTGGTGAAACTGGCAATGTTGGAAGTTGTTGATTTAAGGCTTTCACAACTCAGCATACTCATCTAGCTTTACGTTTTATGCCTTGTAGTTAAACATTTCTGCTGGGGGGTTAAGGGCAAGTTAAAGCAAGACCTGTATAACAAAAAATGTAACTTTTGTATCTTTCAAGGTCAGTCCAATCCCCTCAGGATTTACTTTGAAGCCACGTACAATGCTTTGTACAACTGTTGACAGTGTCAGCCGTCTGGATGAGTCATGGCCATTGCTTGACCGGTTTGCCCTCTGTGAAAGCCTGAGAGAATGTTTTCTCTCTAGGTGACTCTCCTTAGGTACACTATACATTGTTGATCCCTTCCCTCTTTAGCCTCATAATCTCCTTGAACAGAACATTTGGGACACCACTGAATTATAGGATGTTACAGCTCGGGTTCTGTCCAGTCCTGAGTCCTGACTAATCTTGAAGAGCTAGAGCCAAAATAATGGCTGTCCTTGAATTCTTGTTTTATTTAGTGAAATTCTATGTTTTATGTGTTATTACAATTTTTCATTAGCTTAAAAAATAAAATTAAAAGTAACTTTGAATGAAAATGAATCATATACATATTGATAGAATGATTGTAAGTCAATGATTAATGTAAATTTACAACATAAATGTCATATATATGAAAAAGAAAACATTTACAGATTAATATGATAAAATTTCATCCTAAGCAACTAAAATAAGAGCAAAGTAAACCCAAAGTAAAGCTCGCTCATTATTCAATATTTAAAGTGAAGATAGAACAAAGTCTTAATAAGACAGGAAGTATAATAATAGTATTGTTCTTACTATTCTGATTCAACACAATATTGGATTTTCTATTTAATGAAATAGTCAAGACAAATAAAAAGCACATTTGACATAAAAATGAACAAAAATGTATCTCTACTTATACACAGCATTAATATCAGTATAGTTTACTGTTTATGTTAACAGAAACAAGATCATATACTTGCAAGAACAGTAAATCTATACTTAAATGGTAGTATACTCAGTCCTTTCTGCTATTCATACAATTGCCTGAAATTTCACAGAAGTTTTAGTCAAAATTAAGAAGAATTCTGAGAACATAAACAAAACTTGAAGATAAAACTTTAATTAAAAACTTTTATTAGGGTTCAACTTTTATTAGAAACTTTTGGAAAATAGATTATTTCATTATCTCTATAATGCAGGATTTACAGGATGCCAAGGGAATTCTTAGATTTCTTAACAAGAAAGTGAGTCTAGACTAAAGATTTTTCAATACTGATTACTTTCTATTGTACATATTTCCCTGTACAAACCCATATAAGAAAAGAACTTTGAGTTATATTGATTAATGTTATTGTTTTCCAAAGATCTTCACAGTAGTGATGTATTGCTCTTTGTAGAAATGTGGGTAACCAAAAGAATCTCCCTTCCATTTCTAAAAGTATGCTATATATGAACTGCCAAAGGTACAGCCTGACAAATGGAATATTTTCAGTGATTAAGAATTTATCTGACACTTCTTATGGGCATTGAGTTACTTAGCAAAGCTTTGACTTCAGTTATAATGAGCAAAATGGTTGTGTAGTGTCAGCAGCTGAAAGGTATTAGTTAAGGAAATATTGTTCCTCCCCATCTTCTTAAAAGCATATTAAGTAGACAACTTTAAAAGATCCAGTACATTTTTGTCTGCTTACATTTGGGTCCTCTTACAATCAGAAGTAGCAGATATGTTCTACAGAAAGTGTACCACAAAAAGTTACCAAAACTTTAGATTAGCTATAAGGAATAATCATCAGAATACAGGGTGGATTAATGAACCCTATTACCCTATTTTCATTAATGCTAATGGAAAATTATACATAACTCAAAAGCAAAAATATGTGAAGTCTTAACAGCTTTTTTAAACATCAGACTACCTCTATTCATATTGAAATATTCAGAAACAGATCAGAGGTGATCATACAAAGATATTTATGTAGTATTTCATTGTCATGTTTTTACATCTAGAACATATGAATGATTAGGATAGCCATTATTTCTTTCTAGAAATAATTTTGTCAATAAAACTAAATGAATATCTAGCAAATTAAATTAAATAAGTAAATAACTAGTGTTTAGTAAGTTACTAAGTAATTAGATGATAAAGGAAAAAAGTTTTAAATTATAGTAAAGATTACATATGTTATACTTTAATTTTTAAAGTTCTTTCTTTCTTTCTATCTGTCTGTCTTTCTATATTTATTTATTTATTTATTTATTTATTTATTTATTTATTTGGTATATTATTTTGTTACATAGCTTGGACTCAAAGTTACCCTCCTGTCTCAGCCTCCCAAGTGCTGGGATTACAGATGTGTGCAACCACGTCCTGATTCTGTGGCTGACATGGTGCACCTGGAGTTCCAGGGCCAGCACAGCATTTGGTACAAGGAATTGTACTTAGATTTTTGAGTTTGCCAATCAGGCACATGTTATAATTTTAAAAGCTTTCACTAATATTAATGGAAGTAGAATCAAGCCTTTATTCATATTTACAATAGTGCACATGCTTACACAATTATATCTTGAGTGTACTCACGTGAAAACACATGTAAAAGTACAGTTCAGCCTATCTTTTATCCTCCAGTGAAACTCCTTCATCAGCCTATCTGTGCAAGGGTTCTGCTTGAAAGTCTTCATTAAACAGGAATTCTCTATTTGCTAATTCCAATTATATAACTGTTCTTCAGTTATTTTTTCTTATCAAAGTCAGTTACCTGTGTACTTATAAATGCTAGTCTCCTCCAAATTATGAGCTATACCATAATTCTTTACTGCATGTTTTGTTACATTATTGCAAATGTGTGCAATTTATAGTATGTCTAGCAGGTGTCTATTGTGCCAAAAAAAGCTACCTTTAACCCATTCTCCTTCTCCAGTACTTCTCATTTTAGAAAACAGTATCAGGGCGTAGATGGTCCCACTCTCTTTCTTACCTACTCCTCAGCCATATACATAGCAAACATGAATGGCTCTACATCAAAATATGCACAATTCAAGGTCAGTGAGGTCTCAGGACATAAGAGAACCGGTACAGTAGCATCCTATAATTCAGTGGTGTCACAGATTCTCTGCTCAAGGAGTTTATGGGACCAGAGAGGAAAGGAATCAACAATATTTAGTGTGCCTAAGGAGAGTCATCTAGAGAGAAACAGCTCTCTCATGCTTTCACAAAGATCAAACTGGCCATGACTGATCCAGATGGCTAACACTGACAAAACTTCTACAAAATGCTATACATGGTTTCAGGGTAAATCCTGGGGAGATTTGACTGACCTTGTCAGATACAAAAGTTGCATGTTTTGCTTTAACTTGGCCTTAACCATCCAGTAGAAAATGTTAACTACGAGCCATTAAAAAGTAAAGCCAGATTAGTATGCTGAGCTATAAAAGACTCAATTCAATAGCTTCCAACATTCTTAATTCTGCTGATAATACTATTATGGAATATTGGACCATATATACAACTACTTTCTCTCAGCTCAATGAGATAAAATATTTGTACCAATAGTGTTTAGAAAAGTTATCATGTCTGCATCTTGTACTCCGAACAACTACTATGAAGAGAGCAATATGCATTGTATTAATTATTGTGGCTCTTCTACTAACATGTTTTGGAACTGTCTCATTGTTATTTATCAAAAGTAAAAAAAATTAAAAAATATGCACAATGATAGCATGGGAAACAAATGCTTTTGGAGTAGTTGTTCTTTGCATAATGTTCCATGATCTATGTGCACAATCACATCTCCAACTAAATGTAACATTACTGGAAAATTTTAGTCCTCATTCTCTGCCATATATTTCCTTTCATAAATGTTTTCTTCTTTTAATCTTATCAAAATTTATATACTTTATTGTTCTCATTATTGCTTTATTTTTGTATCTATTCTCTAAAATATAAACTGTTATATAGCTTTCATAAAAACTACAATTTATGAAGCAACCTTTAGATTGCAGTACATAATAATAAATAAACACATAAATTTCCAAAAAAATATTAAAATGTGAATAAATGAATGAAAAATGTAAATTCTGTTTCATAAAATAGTCTATGAACTTTGGTAAGCCATTATATCTACATACTTTCTTTTGCTTTGCAAACTCCTTTATGATCTTGCTATAATCTGCTTTATTTACTGATTAGTATCACTCAATATGAAAATCTCTTTTATCATCTCCATGTCATTCAGTATATTAAAAGTCATGCTGACACCTCGAAACACCAAAATGGTTTTTAATTCTATTCCCAAAAGAAAGAAACTGCAGTTACTGGAGCATGTAATCTTCTAGAGCTAAGAATACGTAAGATTATCCTGGGATATTTTATAATGCCAAAAAAGCAATATACTGCTCAATGAAGAGAGACAACAACAATAGGATTTTCCAGTGATACCCAGTCAAAGCTTTCCAAATGATCAAATCTAGAACAATATAAGTGACAATTTAAACCATGTCAAACTGGACCATTGTCCAGACCATAAAATAAATATCTATGATGCTACAGGGATATAAATAAGTTATTGAATAAATTTAAAAAAAAACAGAAACAAATTTCCTGTGCAAAAGAATTCCAAATAACTTATGCATCCATTCTACTTTCTAGATTAAGGGTTCCCAATTCTTAACCTTGTGAGTTATACACAAGGGCCTCTTTTTAAGGAAGGATATAGTTTGAAAGGAGAGGAAACAATAACTTTGTAGGAGAACTTGATAAATACAGTAGACAGTGATAAGGGTGCTAAGTGGCTACCATGAATCATCAGCATAAAATGATGAAAATGAAATTGCACTTTTTCTTTACAAAATTCATAACTCTTCTCTAGTTCTCAGAAAAGCTTAGAAGTAAATCTGAGACATAGTCTATCAGTAGTGCTGAGAAGATGTCTTGGCTTCCTTCTAAACAGCCCCCTTAAGTGTAATGCAGACATGGGTGGGGTTTTTCAGATTCAGCTACATCTGTGGTACATAAACAGTAATTAAGGACATCATGCTTAAATGAGGGATTTATGTGACTGAATTGTTCTACTCACTGTTTAATTATAATTCTGGGTGTGGGTGGCACCACCCAAAAGACTTGGGGTTTGCATGCGAGAAACCAAAAAGGCTGCAGCTGCTGCTCGCTGTTCTTCTATCTTCTGTCTCCCAAGCTAGGAAATGCTTCTCCTCCTCAGTGCCATCCTCCCCTGTGGTCAGCTGACTAGGGATCGAAACCTCTACAAACTCCCCTCCTTTAGCCTTTGGGCACCAGGAATTTTGTATCAGCAGTGACAAATGTAAGGCATAACTCCTCTTCAAACAATGAAAGAAAATGCAAACTAGTGTTCTGAGAAATGGAGGATGAATGTAATGTGATATAATAGATAAGACTTAGAAACACAAAAATATAATTTGATAAAAATAAATAAATCCACATTAAATATAGATTATAGTCAATAGAATTGGCCAATATTTGTTTATACACTGTGATGAAGATACTGTTTGAATCTTCCTTGACACTGAAAGGTCCATGTGTTATAGGCTTGGTCTACACCAGTAGCATTATTGAGGATTGCTGGAATCTTAAAGAGGTGGGGCTTAGTGTGAAGATGGGGCTTCTGGGGGCCTGATCTACAATAGGCCTATCGGATTGCAGCTGACCATGAAGGAAAGGGCTTCTTCTGCCTTATTCTCCCACCATGAGGTGCTGCCCACCTGTAGTGATTGATACATTGTGTCAAGTTGGCTAGATGCCTGTTGTCTGATACATTGTGTCAAGTTGGCTGCATTGCTGTTGCAGTTGCACACTCTAGGCTATGAGAGCCCCACCCCAGAGTACTCAGCATAAAAGGACAAAAGGGGTTGAGGAAGAATTTGGCATTCCACTTCATTGAACGAACTTCAGTCTTCACAGTCAGCTTGGACTTTATCTCCTGGGTTCTAGTGTAGATTTTCCAGCCTCCAGATTGGGTCCTTCAGCTTTCTGTCGCAGATCCTGCAGTCTTCAATTTCAAACCCAATGGCTGACCATTACAGACTGTTACAGATGGAACACTGCGGTGAATATAAAACCTTGGGACTGAATCCTTTAGTTGGTAGTGTGCAGACACTCTGGGCACACTTCCTCATCTGACTCTGGGACTCGTATTATATCTGTTCCTTGTATTATATCTGTTCTTCTAGTAACACCCTGACTAAAACACCACCACAGCACCAACACTGTCTGGGATGACTGACTGTCTATTGATTCCTCTAAATCACCAAGAGAAAACTAGCTTTTCACTTTTTACATTTATGAAGTCGTAAGTAATTTGTTTTAGTAACCAAAAACTGACGAACATATCATATAAAATATGAATAAGAGAATTTGATATAGGTATACGATTATAATACTACACAACTTTTCTGAAAACAAAAATAATTTATGGTGACTATCAAACTTTTTACATTATTAACTGTTAGAGGAAATTCATGACCAATCTTAGATGTAGAATATACCAATATACAAATGAACCAAGGTTAAAAGACCATTGGAATTTACTTTAATGTATGTAATACACTCTTCATTTCTAAGAACTCTTCTGTTATATAGAATTTAGTTTTGTCTTACGTTTGTTCACGTCAATGACAAAATATCCTCTAATGAAAAAAATGCTAGGTATTTAACCTTGTTAAAATGATAGATTTGGAACTTAAGGAAACTGATACTATTTGAACCTAGAAAAGTATATCTATGTGCTTTATTAAACCAAAGATATTCTTTTATGCTTTTTCTTAAACTTTATAAATTTTTTAGTGTTTCTTATTTTTTCAAAGTTGATTAATATTGTATTTGTTTCTGGGGAAACTGATTACTGTTCAAAACCTCCACACAGGAATTACAATACTTCTTTACTTTAAGGTCAAATGCATTTTGTTGCCAAATTCACTGTCATTAGTGTGACTAGGAAAAGCTATTAGAAAATCACTTCTGTCCTTCAGCGTTTTGTGTCTCATGACATTTGCGTTTACCAGGGAGACCTGACCACCATGTAGCTTTTGACTAAGGAAACAACTTGATCATTTTTCCTTCTTCCTTTGGGAATTACTTTGTTTTCTTGTATTGGCAGCATTTCAGAAAGCCGACAAGATAATATTGAATCACACTCAAGCCAGTTAGTTTGAGTCATTAGCTTCCATGCCAAGCAACAGTTTCACATTTGGCTTGCAAACAAAGTCATTTCTTTTAAACTCTTGTTGCCAGCTCTCCTTAACTATTTATCATCCTCTTCATCACAGCATCACTGTAGCAGAACAGCAATGTCCCTGAAATAAGACTTCAATTTCACACTACAGTTTGAAAGTTTAAACTTAAAGTAGGATGATCAATCAAAATAAATACAAATAAGCCCAAAAGATATTTTGATTTTTTTTTTTTTTTTTTTTTTTTTTTTTTTTTTTTTTTTTTTTTTTTTTTTTTTTTTTTTTTTTTTTTTTTTTTTTTTTTTTTTTTTTTTTTTTTTTTTTTTTTTTTTTTTTATACACAGTCTACAGAATCTCACTACATAGATTGGATTCATAGTGATTCTACTTTTAGCCACCCAAGCAAACACTGAGATTATGGGTGCACACCACCATGCCAAGTATCAGTCCTGGTCTCAGCACCCCGAAAAGGCCAGCACAGCATGCTGGGAATCGAACCCTGGTCTTTGCACCTGCCTAAGCAGCCATGTTAGTTTGCTGAGCTATCTGGCTGGCCCTTAAAATTTTTCAGTAATTTCTTTTAATAAATATCATTATCTGAAGACTATAATTTATTAGGTAGACTTTTAGTTCTTTAACATGTATTTATATATATATATATACATATATATATATATATATATATTTTTTTTTTTTTTTAAGACAACAAAAGTTCTTCAATGACAATCAAATTTCTATTTTCTGCAAGATTTTTCTGATTTGATTTATAGATACATTTTCAGAGGGTATAGACTTTGGTGAAGTTGAAAGCCTATTAATATTTAATATCAGAAAGTTGATTTTTAAAATTCTGTATAAAAAAGTTCATAAAACACAATGAGTTTCCATTAGGAAAATGATTTAAAAATTTGGCAAACAGCATTTTAATTTGTTTGGCAATGTACCAAATTGTGTGTAAACCTCTAAGCCAAAACATTAATGCATTTGTGCTGGTAGCAGTGTCTTTTAATTTGTCATATTGTCAGGAAAAAATCTGTTAGTATAAAGCAGTTCATGATGAGGTGAGTAGCAGTAGTGTTCTGATTCTGGTCCATCCGGAGGATAGATCACTTAGTGCCTCATGCATCCTAGCCATTTATTGCTCTTTTAGGTTACATTCTGACAATGATTGGAACATGCACGCGGCAGGATCATGTTGCACGGATTTTAGGGCTTCAATGTTCATTCATGAGGCATTACTGGCTATGATGCTATTTATAATCTGTCCCCAAAGAAGTTCACCATTTAACACGTTGAAGAATTTTTCACTGATTAAATTTTATTTGCTGGTTTACATACTGTTAATGGTTAACATAGAAGATACAGTACACTTACATTTCTTTTGGATTTATTTATATATCATAGTAGTTTAAAGCAGACTTTAAATCTGTAAGTTTTTTAGATTTACTTGCCTTCTTAAATCAGTCATGACTTGCATAGTTCTTCATTGTCTTTGAGCAGACAGCCATTAGCAATCTTTTAATCACTCTGCCCTCAGACAGTTTTAAAGACCAAATAGAAAGGCAGTAACTAAACCTTAACTGCTAGAACAAAGAATTTTCACTACATTTTGCCCCTCTCAGAAAAACCTTGGAGGGGCCCAGCAGGATGGTTCAGTGGTCTAAAGCGTCTGCTTGGGGAAGCTTAGGTGGCTTCAGGGACTGTGGTTCCATCCCCGGCACCACATGCTGCGCCAGCCCTGCCCTCGGGGCAGGCTGAACCGGCCATAAAAATGAGTGAATAAACAAAGGTTCTGAAACAAGAAAATAAATAAATAAATAAATAAATAATAATAATAAAAAAAAAAGAAAAACCTTGGAAAGAGATTATATGTATCGCTTTGCAATAAGTAATTTGTGAGAAGCTACAATAAGTAAGTAAAATTCTTACGTACTTGTTTCTTACAATATGTTACACCAAAGGGATAATTACTGGTTGCACAAAATTGTCTTTAAGAACTTTGATAATCTCATAACATAGGCCAAGAACACTCAGGGAATGAAAAACAGAAATAATCCTATGCCTCTACCTATTTCTCATTTATCTCATATTTTTCTTCTTTTTCTGGGACAGCAACATAACTAAAAAGCATTTTTGTTGTGAACAGGATTCTTCACTTTGGCCTGAAGATGCTGAAAATGTAACTAGAAGCAGAACAAAAACCGTTCTGTATCCTCTGTAACCTTAACACTTGGGGTCAAACCCCTTCTTAGTGCTGCTTGTGTGCTCAGTGTGCGAATTCTTTCAGGAGAGCCTTTCTAAAGTTGGCAAGGGGCTGGGGAGATAGCTCTGAGGCACAAGTGCCTGCTGGGCAAGTGCAAGGTCGTGAGTTTGAACCCTGGTCCCGCAAAAAAAAAAAATAAAAATAAAAAAATAAAGTTGGCAAAACAAGGTTGATTAGTCTGAGTTTACATAATTTCCCTTCAACTGAAAACACTAGGATGGGGGATTTTCAGGATCATTTTTTTCCTTCTTGCCCTTCATTTAGTTTTATTCTATTTTATTTTATTCATTCTTCAGTGAAATGAAACAAATGTAAAAAGCCAAAACATAGGCAGAAACAGAGTAACATGTAGCAATACATATGGTACAGGTTTTGAAAACAGGAACAGTAAATTAACTTGCACTTTTGCCAAGGTCTTTATGATATTGTCCTAAATGTGTGATAACTGGGCAGCCAAGAACAATAAGCTCTACTTGGCTCTGTTCAACACCCTGCAGCCAGAAAAACTGCATGGCTTTCCTGCTGTGGTGATGAGCACTCCAACCCAGGCCTGATCTTTGAAAAATCGTCTCCGGATTTGTGGGTCGGAACTTCTGTTATGAGCATGTCGTCCCCCACACTAGCTGCCTAAAGTCAGCCCTACCCTGTCTTCCCTCTAACTTTCCAAAATGAGTGTTTTTCTCCCTCTAAATATGTGCTTTCAGCTTAACTTCTGTTTTTTTCTAAAATCATGATGTAAGCTAGCTGACCTCAACCTGTTGTGAGTAACCTTTCAAACAAATAGAGACCATTACAGTCATTCAGTGTTTGTAATAGACAGCAACTTTACTTTGCCTGCCAAATTTGAGTTTATTCTAACATAGAAATCAGCTACA
Organism: Myocastor coypus; assembly: GCA_004027025.1. Lineage (NCBI taxonomy): Eukaryota > Metazoa > Chordata > Mammalia > Rodentia > Myocastoridae > Myocastor > Myocastor coypus. The sequence goes on along the minus strand of PVJA010019427.1, from coordinate 16,713 downwards.
CTTTAGAATTTCTTATAGAACTTTTAAAATATAACAATTATAAGGTGTACATTTGTGAAATTAAACATTATAAAGGGATTAAGAGGAAGATAGGAAAATAAGAAGTGTCAAAAGAAAAATTACATGCAAGTTAAGCTAACAAATAAGAATAGGTGGGGAGGTATCCCAGTGGTACAGCACCTTCCTAGCAAGCTGGAGGCCAGTCCTGGCTTCAATTACATATATATTTAGATAGATATAGATATAGATTAGATATAGATATGGATATATCTATATTTATATCTCTCTCTCTCTCTCTCTCTCTCTATATATATATATATATATATATATATATATGTATGTATTTTTTTTTTTGAAATGAAGAATGGGGAAAAATTAAACTTATCTGCACTAGAAAAAATGTAGCCATTTTAGCTGCTGGCATGCAGATGCAGTTTCATTACATCTATTTGCTCATTGGGTTTACCCAAAGAAAAAGCACATCCACCATGACATCTATTCATGAGAAGTAATAGTTTCATAGCCTGTGGATAAAAGTAGCTTCTTCACTCTACCTATATGGAAAACAGAGGTACTCTCACCAGGACTGGCTCCTTAACATTCTTGAGAAAGAAATTCCTGGATCATAAAATTGTTGATCTAAATGTTGGTCATAATTTTTTTTATTTTTTTCACTTTTTAAACATTTTGAACAATATTTTAAAAAGGCAAAAACAAATAACAGAAGCAGGGTAATATACAACAATACACGTGTTATAGATTTTCAAAACAAGAATAGCAAATTTAAAATAGTGGTTATATAATCTATTTTTATTGTCAGATTTGTTGCTCAGATTGACATGTGGTTATGAAAGTTTGGACAAAAACTTGAATAATAATGCTTAGATTCGATGCAACAACCAGGCCCACCCTGCATACACCAAAAATTCATTACCAAGCAACTATGCCCAGTGTCTAAGTGAGACCATCCTAGGCCTGCAGGAAACTCATTTAACTCACCAACAACACCCAGCATGTGAGTGGAACGTCATCCATCAGATAGGTCCCATGAGGAAAACTGCCACAGAACTCCCTGCAGAGAGATTAGAGATAAGACCAACAACCCAACTGATCCAGGAGCAAAACATCTTACCAGAGCGGCACAGCAGGTTCACCTCCAAGGGCTACAGCTGGAAGAAGTGGAGCTCAAAAGCCAGACCCAAGCCACACCCAACCTGGATGACTTTGAACGTGTTATATCCAAAGCTCTACATCAAATGTCAGGGAGCAGGGCTATACAAAATGAGAAAGACAAGGAGCAAAATGTGCTCACAGGCCCCAATCCCACCCAGAACAAGTGCAGGAGACAATAGCATAGAAGAAATTGGAAAACACATACTGGAAATCTCTGAAATAATAGCATCTGAAGTAAAGAAACAAAAGCAGAAAGGTATAAAGGAAATCAGAACAGAAACAATTTCTGAAGTAAAAAGAGAAATAATACTTATAATAAAAGAAGTACTAAGTGCTTCTAACGAATACACTGATTAAAAAGTAGAAGAGAATAAAAAAATGATGGAATCTTTGAACGAGCAGTATAGAAAACAAACAGAATATATAAAACAGGTTCAAAGTGCTATACAAGAATTTAAAACCTCAATTATGAGCTGGCAAAACCACTTCAATGAAAATGAAAATAGACTTTCAGATCTTAAAAACACCATTGCAGCTAGTGAAAAGGTAAGAAAAAAGCTCTTACAAACAAGTAGGATGCAAGAAAAAGTAGTTCAACATCTGCAAGATGATGCACAGATGAACAACGTAGAACTAATAGGCACCAACGAGAGAGAAGGAGTCTGTGCAAACGAATATGGGCAGAAGTAATAGGAGAAAACCTCCCAAATATGGGGAAACAATCTGACATTCAGGTAAGCAAAGCATATAGAACTCCAATAACATCAACCCAATTAAAACCACATCCAGACATATAATAACCAAGATCCAAAAATGCAACACAGGAACAGTATACTAAGAGCCAATAGAGAAATAAACAGATCACATTTAAAAGAAAACCCATTAGAATAATGGCAGATTTCTTTTTACAAATCCTCAAGTCAATGGAGTAAAGTACTTGAAGTCTTACAAGAAAACAAATTCTAGCCCAGACTGTTATACCCTGCAAAACTCTCTTTGAAATTCAATGGAGAAGTGAAATACTTCCAGGACAAAGGACAATTAAAGAATTTCTTGATGGCAAAGCCAACCCTGCACAGTTTGCTATAAGATATTGTAGAGAAGGATCAAAATGACCACAACTCCATGAAGGAGAATGTAAAGAACCCACCAAATAGTGCAAACAAACACAGGAGAAAAAGAGATATACAAAAATAGGCTTTTAACTATTTTGTATACAGCAGCAGAATATTTCCATCAGCATATTCTACAAATACATGTCTCCTGTACCCTATGGGTCATGATTCTGTCTGTTTCTACAGCATGAATATCAAGGAAAATAGCAGTAACTCAGTCCCACAAGTGACACTTGACCACCAGTAAGTGTCATGGACACTGTTTACATCCACGACATACTAGAACTTTGTGTGATATACTACCCTCAAATGGCTGGTAGTTCTGGACACATCTTGGCCATTCCTTTATATATGTTATGTTTTATTCTTAGTAATTATTTACTACTATGGAAAATTTTTCTCAATTGATATCTTTGTATATATTAGCCTACTCAAATATTATGCAAGCATTCTGAATTGATTATAGATTTGTACTTATGATATACAACACTCTGGCCTCTAAGTTGGGTTCACAATTTGATTTGAATTTTGAAATATTGTTTTGAAATATTTAATTCAATTTTAATTAATTTTCTGGATACTGTTTAATTATACCTTTTGTTTTATGATTTATACTGTGTCTTTGACTTACAATCTACTTATAAGTCATGATATATTTTCTCATAGCATTAGAAACTTTAAAAACTTTAAAAACAAATGTATATATATGTGTATATATACATATATATATGAGTTATATATTATATATATAAAATAATATATATATATATACATATATAAGAGTTAGGATAGATATAGAGCTACTTTGTCTTAGTTCATTGAGAATAAAAGTTTGTACTAATATTGTTTAGACAAGATATCAAGTCTGCATCTTATTCTCTGAATAACTACTATGAAGACAACAGTATGCATGGTATTAATAATTGTAACCATCCTACTAATTTTGAAACTGTGTCATTACTATTTCATCTTTTTTCTCATTAAAATAATAAGAGGGAAGAAGAAAAAGATGAATAATAATGCTTGCTTTTAATAAACCTTTCTTTTTTTCTTTTTTTGTAAATTTAATTTAAAGAGAGTATAATAATAATTGATAAGACATTAATAATAGAACATATTTAGAAGACCAAGAAGAAAGTATCCAACCGTGGTTTTTGTATCACACATTGCAGTCCTTGATGTAGTTGCTTAGATTGCTATTATCAGGATAGAGTTAGTCAAAGTGAAAATTCTAAACATTAACTGCTACTTTCCAAACATCTGATGGAAATTACTAGTAGAATCATCTCAGTAATCCTATTTACATGTTTTTTTGTTTTTGTTTTTTTGTACTACTGGGAATTGGACTTATGAACTTGCACTTGCTAAGCCAGCACTTATGCCGCTGAGCTATATCCCCAGCTGTAGTATATATATTTGAAAGATTTTCTCCCTTCATTTTTTTCCCATATGTTCTCTGTTCCCTCATCTTTGTTGTTTCATCTTTATGTTTTGTTTCTCTCCATTTTACTATGTCTATTGTACCTTTCTTATTGTTCTTATACTAGGGAGACAATTTACACACATGGGACTGATTTATTTCACTTATGAGTATAGCTGCTCATTGTAGCCATTTGCCTATAAAGGCCTCAAGTTTTTCTTTATAGGTGAGTAATACTTCATTGTATAAAAATATTACATCTTTTTTAATCCATTCTTCAGGTTATGGCGATTTTGGTCATTTCAGACATCTGGCTATGTCCAATTGTGCTGCTGTAAACATGGGTGCACATATGTTACTATGGCCAAATGTGTTTACTGGAAGAAAGACAGCCTCTTTAACAAATATTGCTGAGAAAATTATCTCTCCCCATGCTGAAAACTGAAACTAGACTCAGGTCTATCTTCACATGCTAAACTGAAGGAAAATGGATTAAAGATCTAAATATTAAAACAGAAACAATAATTTGACTAGAAGACAAAGTAAGAGGGAATCTTGAAGACAGAGAGGTAGGCAGTGAGTTCATGAGCAAAAGCTAAATGGCATAGAAAATACTTGAAAGAATCAGCAGCTTGAATTTCATTGAGAAGTTTCTGCAAGTCCAAAGAAATCAACAATAGAGTGAAAAGACATCCCATAAGTGGGAAAAAAAAATCTTAATCAACAATTATTCAAACAGAGGACTTCTATTTACAATATATAAAAACCAAAAAATCAGTCCCTTAAAATATAAAGATCTAATTCATAAATGGACATCTGAGATGAATACACATTCAAAAGAAGAAATATAAATGACAAATAAATACATGAAAAAGTGCTCCATGGCACCAGGCATTCGAGAAATGCAAATTAAAACAACACTGAGATAGCATCTCACTCCAGAAAAAATGGCTATCGCGAAGATGTCAACTAATAACACATGCTAGAGAAGCTGTGGGAAAGAAGGTAGCTTTTTCCACTATTTGCGTGAATGTAGACTGGCACAACTGCTATAGAAATCAGTATGGAGATTTATCAGAAAAACTAGGACTGGAAATCCCATCTAACCAAGCTTTATACTTTCTGGGTATTTTCCCAAAAGAATTGAAAACATCATATAGTAGAGAGATATTTTAAGAGATTTTGGTCTGAAACTTGGCAGAGAAAGCATTTGCAGTTAGAAGTACTCTAGAGATGGTTTATGTAAGGGGAGTTGTGAACAGACTTTTCTGAAGTTGAGGCACCTTTGGGAATCTTACCACTAGCCTGCTAAGTAGCTAGAAATCCTGAAGTAATTTTAATATGTAGGAAGACTTGCGAACTACTCTTTTAGAGCACATTTATCAGGTGACTTTCTGAAAAGGCATTAAGATTTTCAAAGAGGAAAAAAAAAAAAAAAGATTTTCAAAGAGGGGGAAATCGTGAACAAAATGAGGGAAGGGACATAAAGTAGGAAAGATGGGTAAAACAAAACGCAAATTTGACTTTTTAAAGGTGGGCTGATTTCAAGGGAACTAGAAATGTTATTCTGCTGTCAGCCCATGACTTCTAATGCAAATATCTGAGGGCCTAAAAGACACATAGAATTTTGTTTTTCCTAGTCATCCTGAGTATTTTCTAAGGTCCTAGTATCAGGGTTAAAGCTTTATTTATTTCCCCATTTAGTGAAGTAATTAGATTATTTTCATAATTTGTTGAATGAGTCTGTGTATAGAACAAGATTCTGTATAGAAATACCTTTTAAGAAGAGGCCAGGAGTTTTACACATATTGTTACAGTATTTGAGCTAATGTGTTTCTGCTAGCTTCAGTGGTATCACATTATATGAGTTGTGACTAAGTATGACATAAAATCCCAAAGGTTAAAGTGTCAAACCCCTTTGCCATAGCCACTGTGAACAAAAATTTTTTCTTCCTTTATTAAATTGTAGACTTAACACGTGGAAGCCATCAGTTGCATTTCTAGGAGTGAAACAAAGCAAAGCAAAACAGAACGTATCACATTGCTCATTACAGTGAGCTCTGCACAACTCTTGTTGCTTCTTCCATTACATGCAATCCTATTAGTACTTTCATTTGTCTGTTGTTACCTAGGAAGGGTTAGGAGAAAATGACAAGGGTGGCATAGTTTCTGTTTTTCTGAGTTCTTGCAGAGAGTGTAATTACAAATGTAAATATATTGAATGAATATGGTCCTAGTACTAAAACACAAAAATATTTTAATTTTGTTTTGAGAATTTCCTTTAACAAAAATTTTACATAGGTAAGTAGATCTTTTCATGTAAGTAAAGTGATATACGGCATTGTAATCAGAAGTAAAGCAAGTAGCACAAACTAAGAAATTATGTCATCTCAAGATCAAGAGGCCTCCTATAAAGAATGTTTTCCTTTTAGCAGCATTTTTTAGAGTTAAATTCTGTCCTTTACTGAACAGGACTAGTGGAAAGAAGATAGACTGCTTGAACGACAGGGTGGGAGAAAGAGAACAGATATTTAGACACAGCACTGTCTAAATTACAGACAGTATCATATACAAGCAGATGCCATTAAGGCAGATGCCTTAATCTGTTACTTTTCTTTTTTAACTTATTTTTATTATTATTACCATTATTATTTACAATAGTCAATACATTGCCTTCATCATAACTGTTCAGAGTACAAGATGCAGATATGATTTCTTGTCTAAACATCATTAGTACAGAACTTTCTTTTCATTGCACAAAAAGAAAGCAGCCACATATTTAGTCCAATAGCCCATAACAGCAGTGGATTATCGGCTCATCTGGCATTATCAAGAATTATTGACTTGAGCCTTTTACAGCTCAGCATATGAATATGGCTTTCCTTTTTATACCTCATGGTTAGACTTTTCTGCTGGATGAGTAAGACTAAGATAAAGCAAGATCTATGGTACAAAATATATGTAACTTTTTTATCTGATAAGGTCAGTCAGGTCCCCTCAGGGTTTACCCTGGAACCGTGTACTGCGATTTGTAAAACTTTTGTGAGTGTCAGTCATCTGGATGAATTACAACAATTGCTTGACAATTTTGTTCTTTGTGGAAGCCTGAGAGAATGTTTTCTCTCTACGTGACTCTCTGTAGATATAGTGTACATAATTGATCACTTTTCTTTGTGGCCCATAATCTCCTTAAACAGGAAATTTGGGACTCCATTGAGTTATATGCTGTTACAGTACAGGTTCTTTTATGTCCTTTGTTCTCACTGACCTTGAAGGGCTAGAGCCAAAATATTGGCTATACTTATATCCCTTTTTTTTTTTTTTTTCTTGTTTCAGAACCTTTGTTTGTTTATTCACTCATTTTCATGGCCGGCTCAGCCCACCCCGAGGGCAGGGCTGGCGCAGCATGTGGTGCCGGGGATCGAACCGCGGTCCCTGAAGCCGCCCAAGCTTTCCCAAGCAGGCGCTTTAGACCACTGAGCCACCCCGCCAGGCCCTTATATCCCTACTTTATCTCTAGTTATTTGGACTGCCAACTTAAGTTGTTATCCATCCAGAAGAGAAACTCAATGATATTATTATCTACAATTTAGGCACTTGAGCTTACCTCACTATCTTTCTCAATATCACATGCCTTAGACATAACATGAAACAGGTATTTTCTATCAATTGTTGATTTTCTAAACTTTAAATCTCTGGTAGAATGTAGAAAAAGAACAAATACACATTGTTACACAGATATTTTTGAACTTAATCATTTACAAAATTGTGGAGATACACTTCTATGGCCTTTTTTACTTGATGCATAGTATTAGCATTTTTTCTTACTTTCTCTCTTTTTTATGTTTAAGCAAACACTTACTTGAAAATATAGCAGTAGTTGATATGACATTAGAAGCAGTGCATAATTAGAAAACCAGAATGATAGGTATTCCAAGCTTGGTTTTAGTATTACACATTGCTATATTCAGTGTATTTGCTTAGTTTATAGATATCAGTATATGTAGTTAGTCAGAGTGTAAATTCTACCAATTACCTACTAGTTTCAAAAGCCTATTGGCTTTAGGACCATTGTCTTAACCATTTTTGTGTATATGTGCATGGTTTTGTCCCTACCATGTTTTTTATTTTTTTCTCCTCACTCTCTCCATGTTGTTTAATCCTTAAATTCTCACTTTCCATTTAATTATATGATACCTTTCCATTTTTATATTTCTTCTTTTCAGTTCTTATATTATGCTTATGTGATATATATATATATGGTTTATTTCACTTATGAGTATTTGTTCAAGGTACATCCATCCACTTATATATGAAGGCTTTGAGTTTGTCGTTCTTTATAGTTGAGTAATATTCCATTATATAAAAACACCACACCTCTTTCAACCATTCTTCAGGTGATAGGCATTTTGGTTGTTTTCAAGATTTGGCTATCACAAACTGTGCTTCTATAAACACGTTTGTGCACAAACATCACTAAGGTACGATGTTTTCAGTTCTTCTGGGAAAATTCCCAGTAGGGGGATAGCTGGATTGAATGGAATTTCTAGTCTTAGTAATTTTACTTTCATTTTGTTAAAATATTGTACCATATTTTTTGATTTCATGGTGTTGTAATAACCAAATATTAAATGAATGTACAGTCCTCAATAACGTGATCAATACAGTCAGAGGTATTTTGAAAAATTCATTCTGTCCTTTCGCTGTTGATTAATTCAAAGTCTAAGAACTTAGAGATAGGTTGTTATCTGCCCTAAGCCTTGACATACTTTCCCTAAGTCATACCTTGCCAGCAGCTGTTCTACCTGATAGGACGCTACTTTCAGTGTACCTGTGATTAATAAAAATATACATATAGAGGCCTGGCAGGATGGCTCAGTGGTCTAAAGCACCTGCTTAGGAAAGCTTGGGCAGCTTCAGGGACCCTGGTTCGATCCCCGGCACCACATGCTGCGCCAGCCCTCCCCTCAGGGCAGGCTGAGCCGGCCATAAAAATAAATAAATAAACAGAAGTTCTGAAACAAAAAAAATTAAATTAAATTATATATATATATATATATATATATATATATATATATATATATATAATGACTTAAAGACTGCTGTTTGATACTATTGTTTAAGTGAGGTTTTATTTTTCTAAGGACTTGAGATCTGCAAGGCGATAGATATAAATCTTCTTGAATGTTAAATGTTAAATTATAGAGATATCTAATGAAAATCATATATCAAGATAAAAATGTTTATTTTATAAGTCACATCTTTTCGATATAAATAATGCTCTAGGAAAATAATTTTAAACATTTGAAAAGAAAAGTTTAAATTATTAACTTAAAGCTCTCCAAGTAAGATTTATCATGAGCAATATATACTAAGATTTTAACACCTTACTTTCCCAGGACCTGCCAAGTAGCTCAGCTGATTAAAGTGCCTGCAAGCAAGTATATTGGCTGGGAATTCCATCCCTGGACCTGCCATGCTGGCCCCATTGTGACTACAATTGAGACTGGAAATGGTGGTATGTGCCTGTAATTCCAGCTCTTGGGAAGCTGTAAACAGGAGGATCACTATGTGTTTGATCTAGTAGTGAGACACTGAACACTGCAGAACCTTCCCTAAAAATAAGAAAATAAAACATAAAAAAGCCCTTACTTTCCAAAAGGATTCTACATAACTCTTAAAATACATTCACATCTCATAGATAATGAAAAGGAAATTTTCATTCTTTGGAATTCAACAGACTAACTACTCATAGTAAGTTCAAATAGATACTGAAATATGGTGGAGCATGCAATATGCTTCTATAATAAAATAAGTTATTAATAACATGTGGCTTTTACTCTAAAAAAATCAAGGTATATGCTATATGGTAAAAACATTTACACATCATTAATATTTGGAAGGCTTAGTTAATATTAGGAAATTTTATGGCATCATAAATTTGTTTTTCACGCCAGGTGTGGTGGCACACGTCTGTAATCCCAACACTTGGGAGTCTGAGGCAGGAGAATCCGTGCAGGTTCGAGACCAGCCTGGGGCTACAAAAGTGAGCTCGAGGCCAGCCTGAACTGCATAGCGAGACCCTATCTCAAAAAAAAATAATAATTAATAAAAATAAATAAATAAATTTGTTTTTCTTCTAAAGCTATAGCAAGTTCTAAAAAAATGCTTTTACATATGTTTGTTTCCCCCGACCCGAACCGCTCCGCTGGCTGGGTCAGGATCCTTGGCACGCCTTCCCTTTTCCCGCTCCCCACCCCCCTTTTTTTGAACCCCTCCAGCCAAGCTCCAGCACCGAACCCATCAAACATCTCTTTTGGCAACTGATCTGGTCCACGATCCTACCAGGACTACTCAATCCCAAAGCTCCACCTCCACCTACAGACCACATCTGCCGGGCTTCGCAGAAGCTAGCAGCCAGAGCTCCAACACAGAGTCAGGAACCTCTGTAGAGGAACCAGCTTGGAGTCTCCAGACCAAAAGCCCATAGACACAGCATAACGCCACCAAAGTGCAGAGGCCGCTTCCATACAAAATGATAACAACAAGGAGTAGGAGGCAATCTCAGGGCCCCTGCCCACCCAAACCAAATACAGAAGACGCTATCATGGAAGAAAATGGGAATCATACAGATGAAACCCCTGAATTAGTAGCATCTGAGGCAGACACACAAGTGCAGAAACTTATAGAGCAACTGAGATCAGAGATAACATCTGAAGTAAAAAAAGAAATACATGAAGTGGAAAAATGGCTGGAGAAACATATAGAGGACATCAGAGCAGAAATAATATCTAAAGTTGACAAAGACATGCCTAAATCAATAGCATCCCAAGTAGGGGAACATATGTTTGTTTCCTTGGTAGAGTACAACAGAATCAAATATACTCTCACATATGGAATGGTTTTTTTATGCTAAAATGTGATGCCCCAGAGCTGGAAATGTAGCTCAGCAGGCACAGTGCCTGCCTGGCAAGCACAAGGCCCTGGGTTTGATTCCTAGCACCCAACACGATGATCCGGCCTCCAGAGTACAGCTTCTTCAATCTCTGTCAGCACCTACAGCTTTTTCTGATGCCACTTACAGAAATGAGAGGGCGAAAGGAAAGGTATTCTCCTCCTTCCAAAACTGGCTCTAATATCTTGCTCTGTCACTTCAGCATAGCAGCGCCTGTGAGGAAGCTGCTCGTTATTTGTAATGATCCGTGGAAAGTATTGCATCAGGGTGTTCAAGACAAATCATAATTTTATGAAGTGATTTTTTTTAAAAGAAGAAGAAAACAGGATCTCAGTCACAAGCCAGTTAATGTGCAGCTGGAGCTCATTTCTTTCCACAGACTGTTTATCTTCCTGCAGGCCTATTGCTTTTATTTTAAAGAGAAATTGCTTTCTCCTTCTACTTCCCAATCTGAGTCCTTACATTTACCATCCTTTATCTCCTTGTTCAAGTAATTATTTAATGTAGTTCATACTATGCTATCTATATTTTTAATTCTTGCCTATTTAGAAAATTCAGAAAACCCATACACATACATACAGACTCTAGGAAAGATTTATTTTTTTAAATTTATGTATTTGGTACAGTGTCTCACTATGCAGCTCAGATGCATAGTGATACTACTGTTTTCAGCCTTCCCTGCATTGATATTACAGCCCTATGCACCACTGTGTCTGGACTAGCAGGCTCGAGGGCAGAGGTGACGCAGCACGTGGTACCAGAGATTGAATCTCTGTTCCTGCAGTTGCCTAAGCAGACAGTCTGCTGAGCTATCTTGCAGGCCCAACATTTAATATCTATTCTGGACAAAAATAATAATAAAGTGAGAGTTCCCAGACCATAAAATTTAAAAATATATAAATTAACACTTTTCAGTTACTGGGTTTACTTATTTATTTATTTATTTATTTAATGAGAAGAACATATTTATTGAGGGAAAGAAAGCTCTTGTCCATGAGAGGGACAGGAGGGGGTTCCCGAGTGGGTGTCCCCAAATACTGGGCTTGAAGTACAGCAAAATTTCATTTTAGAGAGAAGAATTCCAAGGCAGTTTAACACCAAAACTGTGGCATTTTATTGCATGAGGAAGCTTTACAGATGCAAGCCACAGAGGGAAGCAGGTGGAGCCCAGGGAGCTGCCTGAGATGAACTGAAGGACTCAAAGTACCCAAAGTGCTGAGTGGTTTGAGTGGTTCTTAACCTAGCAGGTGAGAACAGAACAGGAACCAGACACCTAAAATATTCATTCAGCTTGGAGTGTCCAGCGAGGCACAGATGAGTATGTGGGTGAGGAAGATATCAAAAGAAGAATCATCCAAAAAGAGTGAAAGAAAAATTGCTCTGAATTCAAGGGACAATTGGAAATTTTCTGTATTAGCACCAGACAGAGGGGAGACCTTGTAAGTCATAGAGAATCAAGGATGCTCATTAGGAGGATACAGCAGTCATAAAGATTCATGCAGCCATTACAGAGCTATAAAACATTTGAAATCATTACAAAAAAAGGAGAAAAGTCAATTGTAACTTACAGAAGAGTATACAAATCTACACCTATCATTAGAGATGTGAACACCCTTCTCCATAAAGAATCGTTAGTTAACTGAGTGTGTCAACTTGAGTAAGAAACACCCAGTTAAATAGCTGCACGGTAACCCTGAGTGTGGTTAATGGGATTTCCTGAGGACAGAAGACCCAACCAAGGGCAGCTTGTTTTCCAAATGCTATAAAGGGAAACAGAAGGAAAACTTGCTCATTTCCTTGGAAGAGCTTCAGCTTGGGCATCCTGTCCTGTACTTGGGGGCATACCTTTCAGCCTCCCATCACAAATCCTTTGGTCACCTGCTATGGAGTCATGTAGGACACTCCACTGGGCTCCAGGAGTTGGGTTGGATCTTTAATTCTCCACACACAGACATTTTGCACCTTCCACACTTGACACTACTGGTGGATGCAATAAGCCAATCTTGTAAATTCCTATAGATTTGTATATCTTACATTAAATCTATTGGTTTAGTAAACACTGATAAAATAAATACAAAACTTGTAATGTTGTAGAAAATTGTGTTCGTTCTATCAGCTCAGCCAAATTATTTTACTAAGTAGTTTTATGTCCATAACAAAAATTGGTTTATAGTTTTATTTTATTTTTGTACTGTCATTGTTTTTATCTTAAAGTGACACAATTTAAAAAGGATTTAGGAACACTTCATTTTTGTCTTGAGGAAGAAATTACATAGAGAGTAGGAATTTGTATTTAAACTTATGTAAAATCTCCAATAAGATCACCAAAACGCCATGAATATATTATTCTGAGGAGTTGTTTGCAATCTTTGTTTGTTAAGGCAGAGTCTCTGCCTCCAACTGATAGAAATCCTGATTCAGCCTCTCCAGTGTGGAGCTACTGGTGTGCCACCAGCTCTGTTCCAGAGCTGTAAATGGCAAATTCTACTACCTCTTATGGTGTTAAATAGTTATTACAATTATCTATTTTATATTACATGAATTTTTAAGATTTTATCTTCTTAAGGAATGAAAACCATGTAGCATTGAATGTTGTTATACATGTTTGTACAGTTGTTTATACTATTTTATCATTTTAAAGTTTGCTGATATCATGTAGTTAAACTTTTTTTACTGTCATTCATTCTAGAGATTTGAAAATTCTATTGATCTTTCAGAAAAAAACCCTTTGTTTCAGTTCTTCTATTGTTTTTCTGCTTTAAATTTTAATTATTTAAATTTGCTACTTTGGTATATTTACTTTATATATTGTTTTCTTTTTAAAATAACTAAAATTTAGGTTACTTATTTAAGGTTACCAATTCAAAGTTTAATGAGTTAAGATTTTTGAAATTTTTCTTTGTTTTCCTTTTTTCTTTTTATTTTAGGAAAGGGTCTACAGGGCGTTCAGGGACTCGCTACCAGATCAGACTTGTAGTGAGCTGCCTGCTTACAGCCTCAAAAGAGCTGGGATTACAGGCAGGCACTACTACACACCCAGTTTCAATGACCATCTCAACACCCCTGGAAGCAAGGCCGGCTCTGCAGGCACCTGCTTGCAGCCACTTTAATAATTGACTGAGCTATTTGGCTGGCCCTTGAAATGTTTCTATGTAGCTATTTAAATTTGTAAATGTCCCTTTTATCACTATTCTTGTTCAATCTCATAAACTGTGAAATATTACATATACATTTTTCTTAAATATATATTAAAATTATATTTTAAATTTTGTATTCAAAGCATATCAAAATCAGTAATTATATTAAATATGAGCATTATAAGTATATCATCTTAACACAAAGAGTGCCAAATAGGTTAAAGAACAAAACAAAGAATGAATATTTGTCTTGTTTCTAGGTTATTTCAATATATTTTAAGTTTCAATTTTTACTTTTAAAGCTTTGTGTCTTTTGTATAGCACGTTTATGGATTAGCCTAATGTATATGAACCTTGTATATACCCCTTATCATGTTACTACCTCATCTTTTTGAATGAGCTCTCTGAGTTTCTTTACATTTATCTATTTGTGATGAAATTTGAACAATATACCCTTGAAATATATTTAGAACCATAGCAAACAATAATATTTTAGTTTCAGAATTAACATGATATTTTATTATTATTATTATTATTATTATTATTAATCTTTTATTTATTTAGTACAGGGTCTTGCTATGTAGTTCAGACTCAGAGTAATTTTCCTGTCTCAGCACCCCCAGCACTGACAGGCACGTGCTACCACATTGCATTTCTGTGGTCAGCAAAAACATTCAGGATTTGGGGCTAGTAAGGCATGCAGTACCAGGCATTGAACCTGGGTCCTTGCACTTTGACCGGTAGGCACATAGACTGCTGAACTATCTCCCAGGGCCTAACATAGTATTTTAAAAATCAATAGTAAAAGAAAATCAGCCTGTGTCTATTTTTGCTAACATGTTATGTCTTCCTAACTTTTCAAACATCCTTTGTTGGGGGCTTTTGGGTTAATTCTGTAGTTTGAGCACCTGCTTGGGCAATCCCAGTCAGGCACAGAGTATAGCAGTTCGATCCCCACACGCACCCTTAAGGCATCCTGGGCCAGCCAAAAAAAATAAAAATTAATAATAATAATAATAATAATAATAATAATCTATTCTCAAACAGCCTTTGAGCCTTCTTTCTTTCTTTCTTTCTTTCTTTCTTTCTTTCTTCTTTTTTCTTTCTTCATTCTTTCTTTTTTTGCTATTAGAGAAATACAAAGCCACTTATTTACCAGTGATAAATTCTCCTGACCTCTCTTTGTTTTTTCTTTAGAAAAACCTTGATCTGTCTTTATTCATGAAGTATATTTGTCATTAGGTATGGCATTTGGAAGATTCTGTCCCTTCTATCCAGGATTTGAAGGAGACTGAATTATTTCCATGAACTTTCATGTTTTTTGATGAAAAATCCGTCAACATTCCAAGTGGCAGTTCTCAAGATATTTTTAAAATGTATCTAAGAGCCAGCCAGATAGCTAAGTGGACTAAAGCACCTGCTTAGGTAGGCACAGGCATGGAGTTCAATCCCCAGCATGCTGTGCAGGCCCTGTGCCTGTTGAGAGGACGACTGAGAATGGGCATAGTGGTGTGCACCTGTAATCCCAGTGCTTGGGAGGCTGAAAACAGGAGGATCACTACAAGTCTGATCTGTGTAGTGAGACCCTGTACTAGACACATACAAATAAATAAATAAATATAAATAAAAATAAAAGGTATCCAGTACTTTAGAAATGCAAATATATGTGTTGATGTAGGTTTGTTTATGGTTATTGTGTTTCACATTCTTTTTGTTTGTTTGTTTCTTTGTTTTAATACAGAAATTGTACTCAAGACATTGAACTGTCCAAGTGGGTACTATGCTACTGAGCTATCTCCCCGACCTTTCACGTTTAACTTTTGGATAACTTGTAGACTTTATATGTTGGTTGTTTCATTGACTAATTTTTTTTTTCAGAGCTAGGGGTTGAACTTAGGCCCTTGTGCTTGCTAGGTAAATGCTTATTCTACTGTGCTATCTCCCCAGGTCCCGGTTAATTGATCAATTGATTGATTGTGCTGCATGATTTTTGTCTGGTGCTGAAAGAAATGACAAGAAGACCCAATGAGTGTAGCTTCGGAGGACTCACTGAGATTTCTCTTCCTCAGTGAGCCCAGAGCCTCAAAAGGCTTTTCTTTTTATTTACCATTTAAAAATGGCTAAGGAGTACACGTCACTACTTTAATAGACACAGCATATTCCAGACATGTCCAGACATGTAGTTCATGCAAATGTTAACAAATAATACTTTAAGCAGGGGAGGAAGCAACCATTAGTGTCATGTAGCAGATAAACAAAGAACAGGGCACCCATGGGATGAGCCGCCATCCGCAACCTTGAGCCCCAGCTTTCTGGGAATCTCAGGCAACAGAAGGCAGCCCTCCCTGGGCTCTGTCTATAATTCAAGGCCAGGACACCCGCAGGAGAAGCCACCACCTGCCAACTCCAGGCCTCAGCTTTCTGAGACTCTCGAACAGAAGGCAGCCCCGCCCAGGCTCCGGTCCGTGTCTCACTACATCTAGACACCAGCTGGCCTTCATTCTTATCTCTATGTTGCTACAGATTGACTGAGACAAATTTGAGGAAACTGCTAGCATTTTTTTTTTTTTTTTTTTTTTTTTTTTTTTTTTTTTTTTTTTTTTTTTTTTTTTTTTTTTTTTGCCTTTTTGCCTTTTTTTGCCTTTTTGCCTTTTTGAGACAGAGTCTCGCTATGCAGTTGAGGCTGGTCCTGAGCTCACTTTTGTAGCCCAGGCTGGTCTCGAACTCGCACCAATCCTCCTGCCTCAGCCTCCCGAGTGCTGGGATTACAGGCGTGAGCCACCACGCCCGGCCTCATTTCTGTTTTTAATCCTCTTCATTTTTATTTCATTTATTGTGTTTTTAGTTCTATCATTTTCACATCACTCTTTATTTCTATTATGACTTTCTTAAGACTTTTTTTTTTTTTTTTAC
>PVJA010019426.1:0-38390 GCA_004027025.1 Myocastor coypus | reverse complement strand
AAAAAAAAAAAAAAAAAAAAAAAAAAGTAGAGCTTTGGTCTGTGGAACAAATACTACATTCCAGTCAAGGGCTCTGCAATGTGACCCTTTCTCTATGTTCCATGGAGTCCTGTTAGCCTCCCGTAACAGTGCGCTCCACTCTTTCCGGGGGAACTAGGGTGGCTCGGTCGGTGTTGAGGTGCAGGCAGGACCATGGTCATGAGTTTTGACCAAATATTTGATGGCATAAGATGGCTGAGACTGACTTGAGTGCTTAAAGGTCTTTATTAAAAACTCAGAAAAGCCGGCTGGAGGCACATGGTCCTCCTGGAATCCTCTCTGGCCTTGGTAGCCCATGTCCCCAGAACCAGGTGCGGGACAGGTTCTTTTGTGTTCTGGTGGCCTTGAGACTCCATTTGCAGAGAGTAGCCACTAGATAGCGCTTCGTGCCCGGGGATGGCTCTCAGTGCAGCGCCTGCTCCCCAGGAGGCTGAGGGCAGTGAGTTGGGGAATTATTATGCACAGTTCATTTCCTTGTAATTTAACTCTCGGAGTAACAAAAGCATAATGTGCAGCCTAGTTTGGGGCTCTGATTTACAACAATTTAAACTAAGAGATGATTTCTGCCTCACCCCACCCACTTCTAATCCTGTCTGCTGACTTCAGTAGCTGAGGGTTTCGGACTTGATCAGGGTTCCACACTTTCCGAAGTCATGGATCAGAGAGGCAGAGTCCGCGGAGGGAGCCAGGCACACATTTCACTTGAGGCTTCCAAACCCGTGGCAGCCTTGTTACCAGTGTTTTGGTTTATGTCTTTATTAAGATGATTGGTCTCACATCTCCCATCTACCACCTTTAGATATCATGAAGTCCAAATGGGGCAAACCATCTCTGTCCCTGAAGTGTGCTGTCCCTGTCAAGCCAGAGTGAGCTGAGTCCTCCCCTGGTGAGGCCTCCTCTCCCCCTTCTCCCCAGCTTTTCTTCCCCTAGACTGCAGCCCTCTTTGATCTTCCTCAGGCTCTTTGAGCACTTACTGAGTGCTGCAATTTATCTTTTCATATCTATTGTCTTGTTCACTAATTGCTTCATATGTGCATGTTTTTCCCTAGGGAAAAGGGGAAAAAAAAAAAAAAACTTTTTTGAGTATCTACTTTGTCAGAGGCTCCTTGCTAAGGGTTTTACACACAATTTCCTTTAATCCTTTTAGCAATCTTTGCCTCAGAAGCAATTGATTTCATTTTACAGATGAGGACACTGAGTCAGAGGTTAAAGAACCTACAGAATGGTATGCTGGACATTAGAGAGAGGCTTGAGACACAGGTACTTTTGCTACATGATTCTGAGGCCCCCTGATTGTAACCCCGAGTGAGTGTCTGTCTTCTGCACTTTCAGCATGGAATACAGTAAGAGACTCACGCACCCTTAAAAAATATTAAGGATGCTTTTTGGGCTAACTGACATCATGGCAAGGAGAATGGAATCATGCCAGTTAAAAAAACAGTAGGTATTTGTCAAATACCAGCCAAGCTCCAGCCTCACTATACAGGCTTTGCCACCTCACACTTCATAGATACAGAGTGAATATTACCTAGCCCACCCCCTCGGATCTGAGCTGCTGTTGTTTCTTACCTGTGGCTTTTCTTTGGAGGGAAGGGGACAAATGTCATTCCAGACAGTACCAAGCATCAAACCAAAGTCCCTTTCTTTAGATTCAGTCATCTGTTAAACTAGTTGAGAACCCAGTCCAATGCCTTTCTATGATATTTATTATACGTTTTTGCCCCTGATGTTGTTTTTTAGATAGTATTGGCATTATCTTGCATTTGGGGTTTTCTCATGCTCCAAACTTACCTCATGTTATATCCCCCAAATTGAAGTAGAGATTAGTCGGAGGGAAGAAAGTGAGTGTTTTCTTGGCAGTGCTGATCATGGGGGACCTCTTAGGGATAGAGAGGGCTCAATAGACCTCAAAGCCCTTTTGGATTCCACCCTATCCAGTCTGTTTAGAAATGGCAAGTTGTGGACAGAGACTGAGACAAAGGATGCCTTGACACGAAAAGGAAGAAGGAAGAGAACCTCTCTCACTGTTCCAGACTGTTTGGATCTGTTGTTTGGGGTCAGCAAGTGATAAATCAAGTGGTACGCATGCAGCAGCAATGGCTTTTTATAAATATCTAGTATCTCGTTCTGCGAGTGCTGGACCTGTACACACTTGCTAAAACACCTTACCAAGATAAAGCCATAGAGTGAAGGCAGGTGGCAGGTGGTCTCCAAGGACCCTGCTGGACCCAACCAACCAAGATGCATTTTACAAAGCAAGGACATTTGGAGGACAAAGAAATGTTGATTCCCCAACCTCTGAGACCACATTAGTGAAACCTGCAACCAATAAGGAAATTACTGTGGTCTCTAAATGGTAGTTTTTGTTTTTTTTTTTTTTTTTAATTATGGCTGGCACAGTCTGCCCTGGGGGTGGGGCTGGCGCAGCACGTGATGCGGGGTATTGAACCGCGGTACCTGCGGTTACCTAAGGTTTCCTAAGCAGGCGCTTTAGACCACTGAACCATCTCACTGGCCTCTCTTAAAGCTAGTTTTAAGAATTCAGAAATCCACCATATCTTTGGATTAAACACACACACACACACACACACACACACACACACACACACACAGATCTTGTGTATCTTAGGCATTTTGTTTTTATTTTACTTTTAATAAAAAATACGTTTCTAGAGGGACTACCCATTCGGGCCCCCCTCCTGTTCCTCTCTCTAACAGAAGGTTTCTTTCCCCCAATAAATATTCTGCTCATAAAAAAATACATTTCTAGCTTTATTGGGATATAGTTGACAAATTACATGTAGAGTGCAATGGTGAAATGTTATTATATTCAAGTGAATTAACATATCCATCACTTCATTTAGTTATTTCTTTTTCTTTTGTGGTAAAGACATTTAAGATCTACTTTCTTAAAAATCTTAAAAAATATCCACCATCTATTATCAACTATCGTCAAGATACTGTGCAATAGATTTTCAGAAAGTATTCTTCCTGTCTAACTGAAACTGCTACCTTTGGTGAACATCTGCCATCCACAGATAAATAGATAAAGAGAATGTGGATTTATACCCAGTGGAGTTCTATTCTGTTGTGAAAAAAAAAAAAAAAAAGTAAACTTGAACTACTTTCAGGAAAATGGAGTTTGAGACCATAACAGTAAGTTATATAAATTAGACACACAAGCTTAACTACTGCAAGGACTCTCTTATATGAGATAGCCAAGTAATAAATACAGAGTAAAAGTAGGTAACAGGAAGTAGGGCGACAGATCTTTCTCAAGTAGAAAGGGGACCAAGAGATGGAGGGAGTGGGGAAGGAGGAAAGGAAAGGGATGAGCGAAGGGGTGAAGATGTGTCACGCATATGTCCCAGGTTCCCATAAGTAAACATTAAGTCCTGAAAACATGTATTAATATAGGTTTCTAAAAAGAAAGAAAATAAACCTGGTCAAGTGACAAAACAACAACAACAACAATAACAACAGTTTTTCTTGTGCCTGAAGTGTTTCACTTAACATCTTAATGGGTTTGTTTCATTTATTTCTTTTGTCCCCAGGATTTATCTATGCTGTGACAAGTGACCTGTTTTTGGTTATTTTTTTCCCCTATTTTCCAAGGTTCTGTGCATTTATCACATTTTTTTATCCATCTGCTATTGGACATTTAGATTGATTCCATATCATAACTATTGTGAATAATGCCACAATGAATGTGGGATGTAGATAGCTCTTTGACATACTTATTTTCTTTTCTTGAATATATACCCAGAATAGTGATTTGCTTGTAGACATATCTTAGTTTTATTTTCGATGTTCATATTTTTTGTGGTGCCAGGGATTGAACTCGAGACTTTGTGTATGGCAGTCAAGTACTTGTTCTACTGAGCTATCTTTCCAGTTCTATTTTCAGTGTTTTTGAGAAACCTCCACAAGTTTGCTTTTCCAACAGTACACAGTAATGCACAAGTAATAGTACATGAAGGTTCCTTTTTATTGGCAAGGGTTCCCTTGCCAATATTTTTTTTGTCTTTTTGACACTAGCTATTGTAATTGGTGTACAATAATGTATTGTTGTGGTTTTATTTTGCATTTTCCTGGTTACTAATATTAAACATTTTTTTCATATACCTCTTGGACATTTGTATGTATTTTTTTGAGAAGTATTTATTTCTAGTTTATATTTCAACCAACACCCTTGTGTTGAATTTTTATATATCTTGGATATTAATCCCTTATCAAATACGTGGTTTGCAAATTTTTTTTCCCATTTCATACATTGTTATTTTATTTACTATTCCATTATTGCATAAAAGCTTTTTAGTTGGGTAAAATAAAAATCAGTGTGGAAAATTCAATAACACTTCTCAGCACTAACAATGAATTGTCCAAAAAAGCAAGAAAACAAACCCACTAACATCTGTCTTATTTACTTTTCTTTTTGCTACCAAAATACATGATATCCAATGTTACAGGAGAAAAAAGCTTTATCATAACTCACAGTCTGTAGAGATTTTATTCCATAGCTGTCTGGCAGAGGAGAAATAGCCCATGACAGGCAGAAGGCAGCAAGGCAGCAAGACAGCAAGCAGGGAAGTAGCAGAGCAGCTAGTGACAACTGCAATCCTCTTTGTGTCCCTTATATTCTCTCTAGGCTATGAGCCCTTAAGGCGTGTAGCACTCATACCCACAGAGGGCACTCCTGTTATCAGCATCAAGAATTATGCCAGAACAATCAGTAGACTAATTTAGTTATCATGTACCCTTAATTCCAGCATCAGACAATTAATCCCAGTATCACACACACTAGATCCAGCCACCTTGGAATAGTTCCATCTATGAATGTATGAGTCTTTGGGGGTGACACCAAGACATAAGCTGTAATACAATAAAAATACTTAGGGATAAATTTAACCAAGGTGGTGAAGGCCTATACAATGAAAACTGTTGGTACACTGGAGAAAGAAATTGAACAAGCGAAATAAATGGAAAGACATGCCATAATCATAGATTAGATGAAGAATTATTGTTAAGTGTCCATTTGTACTTCAAAGAGGTCCATACTACCAAGGGAAGCTATAGAGTCCATGTAATCTCCATCATGGAGACAGTGGCCAGGTACACAGGTGGACAGTAGCAGTGCCAGCAGGAAGCAGCGGGGGAAGCTGCTGCAGGTCAATGCCTGAGTGTGCGGAAGCTCACTCCTCCGCAGCTCTGGTAGGCTGAGAAGCCCTTGAAAGTGGACTGGGACTTCTCCGCATGCTGTTGTCCTAGAGAAAGAAAGCATGAAGTCAACAGTACTCAGATTAATGGGATAGGATTTGCATTGCCAAAAAGCTGAGGCTTTGGGGTCTATGAGTAACCTTTTGAACACCTATTGCAGAATAAATACTAAATAGTTGTTAGCTGTCTTCCTTTCCCTTCTTTTTTTTAGGTTTATATTTGAGAAACTTGTCCTAACATCAGTGAAATATTAAGACTCAGCCCCTGTAAAACTATTTTTTTCAGAAACTTTATTGAAGAAAAGTACAGTGGCTTAAGTATTAAAAATCATTCCCCAGGTCTTTAGTTCAAAGAAAATTCTCTCTTCCAATATTTACTTCCTTAAAAAAAAATATCTACCTCCTTCACCTCTGTGACAATCCATTGTGAATTGGGGTTGCTGAAGTTCTGGCAGGCACCCTTGCGGGCTCTCTGCCAAAGGCTATGACCCTGCTTGCCATCTTTGGGAGAAGCATTCTGGATAATCTGTGTCTCACTCTCTTGGGGTCCCTGCTTACAAACCACTTTCTTTGTGAGATCTGTGTGGCTACCTTAATTCACTTTACCCCCCTTTTCGCATCCTCTGGTTCTACTCCATGCATCACTGTGGATGCACCTTTTGCTTATAATTCATTTATTGTTTGCCTCCTGCACTAGAAGGACAGACTTTTCAGTCATGTGAACTCTTGTATGTTAGATCCTGGAGGAGCATTTGAATAGGCTCTCAAATATTTATGTGAACATTATTAAAATGTCACACCTTTCACTAATATTTCTATCAGTCAATATTACTAGGATTTAAAGTAACGCTTTATTTTCTTAACCCTTTCTAAAAATTCTTTTTTTTTTTTGCTACATTTAACTCTGGATAAAGGAAAATGGATGCATAAAATGAATAAAAAATGCCTTACAGAAAAGCAAATGAAAGCATACAAAGATGGCATGGCATCAAAACCAAAGTACGATAATTCAATCCTGGAAAGCTAAAGGCTCCGTACCATATGATAATACAACAATAACAATAATAATAGTAATAGTGGTTGCTGTGAGTGGGTACCACCTGCAGACTAGGGCATCATTTTCCAGACATGTAATTAGAATCATAGAATTGTCTTTCAAGAGCTTAGAATTCCCACAACCTTAGTGGGGAGGGGGTGGGGAATCACAGGGAAACTGACATGAAGATACATAATAACAGGAAGTAGGAGTAGCAAAAGGAAGGAGAGGAGGCGGAAAAGGGGACAGAAGAAGAGTGAAGGCCAATATTCCTGGCTGCTGGCCCCGTGTCTGCTCCTTGTTTCAACATCCTGGCTCCTGGCTCAGAGGAGGGTCTTTTTTCCTTCAGATGCCCAATATATAAAATCACCTGTGACATATCATTGGGGCGTCAGACACAAGGAATTTTTTAAAAATTTACTAAAGACACATTTTCATAATTGTAAGGATTCAGTTTATCCATAATTTGCAAAGCTTCTCAATACTACAGACTATAGGAGCCTCTGGAATCCTCTGCTTCTGGAAACAGAATCATATCAGCGGGTTGAAAATTCAGCCTTGAGCCTCTGGCAGGAAGGTGTGCAGGGAATTAAGAGCACAGGGAACTTGGGGACTCAGCCTGAGCCGTCTGTGGCACACATGAGCTCACAGCCACCCTGACTTCCTTTCTTCTGGCATATTGAACCAAGCCAAAATCGTGGAATTGGAGAAACATCCCTGGAATCTAGGCCCAATTAAAATACCACACTGCTCATTTTCACTCCAAATGAAACAGTGGTCTGGATTTGGAGCTAAGAAACCAAGGATGAGTCAAAGAGCCAAGAGAGAAAGATGAAGTGCAAAACTTCTGTTTATGAAGGTTTTATCCCCAGATGGAACGCAGTGGCATAGATCAGTGCTCCTGCTCTTCTTTCTAAAGGAAAGAAGACATCAGCAGGGAGAGTTGCCATGGTTTGCTTTATATTGCACAGGTGGAGCAAAATTTTTAATAATTGCTGGCTGGCAGCAGCCGTGTTTTTCATATCATAGCAACCATCAGCTCCTGGTTTATTCTGAGATGGCAAAATTAGCCAGGCCACAAAGACATCATTGAAACAAAACAAAAATGTCTGTGCCATAGTCTTAAGGTACATTTTCTCAAGTTCTACCCAGCTCTAGATTCCACAGGGCTGCCACCCAAAATGCATTTAGAGTCCTTAGATGTTCCCTCAAGCATCTTGATCATACTCTTTGAAGGAGAAGTCAAGGTGTGTATTAGTTACTTTGCTCTTGTTCCTGGGAAAATAATATGCTAAATTAAAGATAGGAAAGGTTATTTAGCTCACAGTTCTTGGCAGTCTTAGTCTATAGTCAGTTGGCTCCAAGGCAGGGACACATGGCTGAGGGAGAGCTATTTATGGCATCAGAAGACAGCAAAAGCAACTATAGGAGATGAGTAAGCCTGTTTTCCTTCCTTATATTGTACACAGCTGCCTGATACTTTATGTGGGAGTAGCACTCACGCCATCTCTGTGTCTTCCCCTTGTAGGCCCAGGAGGTTTACAGACTGAGGACTCTGGCCCTTTGCTGAGTCACTCGTTAAATTTCTAGACTTGTCAAGTTGATACAATGAATCAACCATTGCAACATCGTAGAGAATAAACTGTCACCCTAGGCCATGTCCTCTATACTCTAGAATGTAGGCCTGGTGAGTCAATTAGTTAAACTTCTAAATTTCTCAAGTTGCATTCCAATGCTGGAGGATAGCAGTTTTAGCAAGATCCCTGTCCTCCTCCTCCTCCTTCTCTTCTTCTTCTTCTTCTTCTTCTTCTTCTTCTTCTTCTTCTTCTTCTTCTTCTTCTTCTTCTTCTTCTTCTTCTTCTTCTTCTCCTTCTCCTCCTTCTCCTCCTTCTCCTTCTCCTCCTTCTCCCCCTCTTCCTCCTCCTCCTCCTCCTCTTCCTCCTCTTTGTTCTCCTCCTCCTTTTTAATATTTTAATATATTTGGTTGTTGCAGGGTCTCACTATGCAGCTCAAACTCATGGTGATCCACCCACTCTCAGCCTCTTCAGTGCTGGGATAACAGGCCTGTGCCACCACACCAGGATTCTTGCCGGCTCAGCCTGCCCTGGGGGTGGGATTGGCACTGCATGTGGTGCTGGGGATCAACCAAGGTCCCTGTGCTAGCCTAAACGTGCCTAAGTAGGTGTTTTAGTCTGCTGAGCTGTCTTGTTGGCCCCATGAGTTATCTCATTGGCTCCTCTGTGTAGTTCTGATGCAAGTAGTCCACTAGCCACATTGTGACAGATGCTGCCTTAGATATGCCTAAGCATTGTAAGCTTGTGTACTAGTCTAGTGCCCTCCCAAAGGGGCACTTGCTACTCTAATTGGCTTATGTGGAAGTCAGCAGCTGTATCCTACCCCTGGAAATGTAGAGTCCAAGTGAAGACATGTAGTAAAAGATGTATGACATTCAAAAACAGTGCGTGTATGAAAAATGGTGTAACATATTTCACTTAAAATATTCCTATTAGTTATGTGGTGAAATGCTAATATTTTTGCCATATTGTATTGTGTAAAATATATCATAATGTTAATTTCACTGCTTTCTTTTTAAATTTTTAATGTGGCTACTAGAGAATTGAAAGTTTTATGTGTGACTCATATTAGAGTTACTTTGGACACTGGTTTCAGATCATAAATGAGTCATAAACACTTTTCAGCCAAAGATTATCTTCAGTTTTAGTCTCCCTCATTTTGTCTGTAATTTAAAAAGAATCAGAAGTCACGAAGCTGGTATAGGCTGTATTGCAAATGTTGAACAAGATAGCTTTCTAGTTCAATTGAGCCTTCAAGATTCTGATTACTCAAAATATCGGCTCACAAAATGCCTTCCAAAACCATTACCAACTTTTAAAATTGCAGGAAAGCTTAATATCTATTTTTATGTTAAGTATATATTGACAAAGCAAGGACTGAGTAGTACTGCGTGTACTGAGTCAGTCAAGGAAACCTGGCTGGCTCTAGGGTGAAGCACACACTTCATCAGAAAGTGTTTCAGAGCACCATCTCGCCCAACTGGGCTGTGAGGAGCCCAGGTAGCAACTCTCTCAGCCAGCATTCTGCTCCCAGACCCATCAGCCACCAGAGCTCTGACCCTGCCCACCCTCCTGACCACTTGGGCCCCACAGTGCCCAGCTGCACCAGGAACAAGCTGAACACAACAGCCAGACCCAACCAGGCACACCTGGACAGGAACAAGCTTGATGCATCTGGACCCAAATTTTGATAGGCACGAATAGCATAACTTTACCCAAGTGCAGAGATCACTGCTGTACAAAAAGACAAAGAGAAGGGGTAAGATGCAATCTCAGGTCACAAGCTCACCCAGAACAAATACAGGAGACACTACCATGGAAGAAAATGGGAATTATGCAGCTGAAATCTCTGAATTGGTAGCATCTGAGGTAGACAGACAAGTGCAGAAATGTATAGAGCAGCTCAGATCAGAGACAACATGTGAAGTAAAAAAATAAATGCATGAATTAATAGAATCTGAAGTGGAAAAACAATTGATAAAAATATAGAGGAAACCAGACCAGAAATAACCTCTGAAGTTAAAAAAGAAAAGACATCTCTAAATTAATAGCATCTAAAGTAGGGGAGCAACTACAGATAGGTAAAGAGGAGAACAGAGCAGAAATAATCTCTGAATTAGAAAGAGAAAGGATAACTATAATGAAAGACTTCAGTACTGCTAAAGAAGACATTGATAAGAAATTAGAGAATAGAAAAATAATGGATTCCCTGATTGAGCAATATACGAAAGAAATAGATCACATGAAATAGTTTCAAGGAGATATACAAGAAAATAAAATTTCAATCACAAGCTGGCAATACTGTATGAAGGAAAGTCAACATAGAGTTTCAGATCTTGATGACAAAGTCGCAGCTAGTGAAAACGTAAGAAAGGATCTCCTTAAAACTACTAGGACACAGGAAAAAGTAATTCAACATCTACAAGATGAGGTAAAAATAAACAATGTGAGGTTAATAGGAATCTCCAAGAAAGAAGGAGTCAATACAAATGATATAAAAAGAATATGTGCAGAAGTAATAGCAGAAAACTTCCCAAATACGAGAAAATAATCAGACATTCAGTTAAATGAAGCATGAAGAACTCCAAATAATATAAATCTGACTAAAAATACACCTAGACATATAGCAGTCAAGATCCCAGAAATTAAGCAGAAGAATAATATCCTAAAAGCTGGTAGAGACAAGAAACAGATCACATTTAAAGGAAAACCCATCAGAATAATGTCAGATTTCTCTTCACAAGCCATGAAGTCAAGAAAAACATGAAGCAGATTGCTTCAAGTCCCCCATGAAAACAAATTTCAGCCCAGACTGGTATAACCAGCAAAACTCTCTTTCAAGTATGAGGGAGAAGTGAAATACTTCCATGACAAGGAATAACGAAAGAATTTCATGATGTCAAAGCCAACGCTACATAGAATACTAAAAATATTTTAGAGAGGGACCAAAACAACCTGAACTCAACAAATGAGAACAGAAAGATCCCACCAAATAGAGCAATCAATTAAACACAGCAGAAAAAGTGGTAAACAGTAGTAAGTAAAAATCATGTCAATCATAAGTCAATACAGTTCAATTATAACCATCAATGTAAATGGACTCAATTCTCCAATTAAAACAAATAGACTGGCAGAGTGGATAAGGAAGCAAAACCCAACAACATGCTATATACAAGTAATGCACTTAACTCATAAAGAAACTCACAGGCTAAAAATTAAAGGATGGAAAACAATACTACATGCACCAGCACCGCAGGAAAAAACAAAAACAAAACAAGACAAAAAAAAAAAACAAAAAAAAAAAAACAGGGATAGCAATCCTGTTTGCATACAATCTAAACTTCAAATCAAGATTGATCAAATGAAATAAAGAAGGCCACTACATACTGGTTAGGGAAAAATTCAAGACGAAGCAGTAACACTCATAAATACATATGCACCCAACATGGGAGCAGCAAGTTACGTAAGACAAAGCTTAATGGACATGAAAAATCTACTATCCAATACCAGCATCTTAACAGGAGATCTTAACACACCTTTATCTGAAAAAGACACGTCAAGCGGACAAAAAATCAGGAAAGAAGTAGCAGAACTGGACCAGAACTTGGAACAACTGGACTTGGTTGGCATACACAGAGTGTTCCACCCAACCACTTCTGAGTACATATGTTTTTCAACTGTACATGGGACATTTTATAAAGTAGGCCACATATTAATCCATAGGTCATGCTTAAGCATATGCAAGAAAATAGAAATTATCCTATGCGTATTATCTAACCACAGTGCAATGAAATTGGAAATAAATGACAAAAGAAAGCACAAGAACTCCAGAAATACATGGAAATTAACCAAAACTCTTCTCAGCAACCAGTGGGTTACAGATGAAATTAAACAATATCTACAACTTAACAAAAAAGCAAACATAACCTATTGGAACTTATTGGATGCAATGAAAGTAGTTTCTAGCAGGGAATTAATAGCTCTGAACTCACACATTAAGAAAACAAAACAGAAACAAGGAAATACTCTCAGGCAGCACATAAATCAAGGAGAAACAGAAGAGCAAATGAAGACAAAAGCTCAAAGACGGGAGGAAATTATAAAGATTAGAGCAGAAATTAACTCAATTGAGACAAAGAAAACAATACAAAGAATTAATGAGTCAAGAAGCTGGTTCTTTGAAACATTAAATAAAATTGATAAGCTCCTAGCTAACCTCATGAAAAAGAAGAAAGGAATCAAATTCAAGCAATAAAGAATGAAAAGGGTGAAATTACTACAGACACAGCAGAGATTTAGAGGATCATAAATAGGTATTTTGAGAATCTACTCTCACAGAATTGAAGACACAGATGAAATGGACAGATTTCTAGAAAAGTACAAATTACCAAAACTGAATTAAGAAGACATAAGAACTCTCAATAACCCAATAACAGCTAATGAAATACAAAATGTAATAAAAAGCCAACAGGGAGAAAAGTCCAGGACCTGATGAATTCACCACTGAATTCTACAAGAAATTTACAGAAGACATAATCCAAATATTCCTCAAACTCTTCAGTGAAATTAAAAATGATGCAATCCTTCCAAAATCATTCCTAGAGGCAAGTATTACACTGATACCAAAACCAGAGAGTGATGTAACTAAAAAAGGAACTACAGGGCAGTTTTTGTCATGAACATGGATGCAAAAATCCTCAGTAAAATTCTCACCAATGGAATACAGAAAATCATCAAGAAGATTATACACCATGACAAGGTAGGATTCATCCTAAGGATGCAAGGATGACTTAATATACCAAAAAATTATAAACATAAACACTATGTCAATAGAGCAAAGCCAAAAATCACATGATTGTCTCAAATGATGCAGAAGAGGTTTTTGACAAAATCCAACACTCCTTCATGTTCAAAGTCCTACAGAAAATTGGAACACAGGGCCTCTACCTCAATCTTATAAGAGCCATCTATGACAAACCAACAGCAAACAATTCTAAATGGGGAAACACTGAAGTCTTTTACTCTGAGATCTGGTACAAGGCAAGGATGTCATCTATCATCACTCCTATTCAATATAGTTCTGGAATCATTGGCTGCAGCTATTAGACAAGAGAGAGAAATAAAAGGAATAAGAATAAGTAAAGAAGAAGTTAAATTGTCATTATTTGTAGATGACATGGTAATCTACTTGGAAGACCCAAAACAATCCACCAAAAAGCTATTGG
The DNA here is from genome assembly GCA_004027025.1 of Myocastor coypus. NCBI lineage: Eukaryota > Metazoa > Chordata > Mammalia > Rodentia > Myocastoridae > Myocastor > Myocastor coypus. The sequence goes on along the minus strand of PVJA010019426.1, from coordinate 25,300 downwards.
AATTAACAAACAAATTCAGTAGTATAGCAGGCTACAAAGTCAACACACAAAAGTCAGTAGCATTCCTCTATACAGATAACAGGCACACTGAGAGAGAAATTGAAGAAACAATACCTTTTACAATAGCCACGAAGAAAATGAAATACTTGGGAGTTAACCTATCTAAGGAAGTAAAAGTCCTTTTCAAGGAAAACTACAGTACTCTGGGAAAAAAATCCTAGAGAATTTCAGAAAATATAAAGATGTTCCCTACTCCTGGATAGGAAGAACCAACATTGTAAAGACGGCCATATTCTCTAAATTGTTATACAGCTTAATGCAATTGCTATCAAAATACTATCAACATATCTCACAGACCTGGAGAAATCATTCCTAAAATTTATTTGGAACCAAAAAAGACCATGAATTGCAAAAACAATCTTGGGTAGCAAAGGTAAGGCAGGAGGCATTACAATTGCTGACCTGAGGTTATATGACAAAGCTACAGTGATAAAATCAGCATGGTATAGGAAAAAAATAGACCCGAGGATCAATGGAATAGATTAGAAGATGCGGAAGCAAATACAAACACACTGAGCCACCTTATCTTTATTTTATTATTATTATTATTATTATTATTATTATTATTTTTTTTTGTCTTTTTGAGACAGGGTCTCAGTATGCAGTTCGGCTGGCCTTGAGCTCACTTTTGTAGCCAAGGCTGGTCTCGAACTCACACTGATCCTCCTGCCTCAGCCTCCCGAGTACTGGGATTACAGGCGTGCGCCACCACGCCCGGCTTAACCTTATCTTTAATAAAGGGCCCAAACATACTTACTGAAAGAAAGATAGCCTCTTTAATAAATGGTGCTGGAAAAACTGACTCTCTATATGCTGAAAACTAAAACTGATCCAAGTCTGTCACCATGTATTAAACTAAAGTCAAAATGGATTAAAGATCTAAATCTTAAAAGAGAAACATAAAATCTCCTGAAAGAGAAAGTGGGAGAAAATCTTGAAGACATCGGGGTAGGCAAAGAGTTCATGGACAAAAAATAAAAATGCATATTTAGCACTTGAAAGAATCAACAAATGGGACCTCTTCTGGCTAAGCAGTTTTTGCACGTCAAAAGAAATTACCAGAGTGAAAAAACAATCCACAAAGTTTGAGAAGATTTTAACTTTTAAGTATTCAGACAAAGGTCTTCTATCTAGAATTTATGAAGAACTAAAAACCATTAGGTTCCCAAAATTCAAAGACTCAATCCAGAAATGAGCATTTGAGATGAACACACACTTCTCAGAGAAAGGAATTCAACAATCCTATAAAATGCATGAAGATACGCTCCACATCGCTAGCCATCTGTGAAATGCAGATTAAAACAATGCTTAGATACCATCTCATTCCAGAAAGAATGGCTATCCTAAAGAAATCAATCAACAACAAATGTTGGAGAGGCTGTGGGGGAAAAGGAACACTTCTCCGCTGCTGGTGAGAATGCAGACTGGTTCAACCATTATTGAAAGCTGTTTTGAGGCTCCTTAAAAAAACTAGACCTGAAAATCCCATTCAATCCAGCTATTCCCCTACTGGGAATTTTCCCAGAAGAACTGAAAACATCATGCCATAGCAATATCTGTGCAGCTATGCCTATAGCAGTCCAATTTTTAACAGTCAATTATTGGGAACAACCAAGATGCCCATCATCTAAAGAATGGTTGAAAAACGTGGTATTTTTATACAATGGAATATTACTCAGCTATTAAGAATGTTAAACTAGAAGACTTCATATATAAATGGATGTATCTTGAACATCTACTCATAAGTGAAATAAATCAATATATATATATATGTGTGTATATATATATGCATATATATACACACATATCTATCTATCTATCTATATTTATATATCTATATCTATCTATCTATCTATATCTATATATCTATATATCTATATATCTATATATCTATATATCTATATATATCTATATATCTATATCTATATCTATCTATCTATCTATCTATGTATATATATATATATATATATATATATATATATATATATATAGTAAAGTCTCCCTAGTGTAAGAACTCAAAAGAAGAAATAAAAATGGAAAGGTATAACACAGCTGAATGGAAATCAAGGAATTAAGAGTTAAATGATGAAGTAACCGGAAGCAGAAAAGAGAAGAATCATAGGAGCAAAACTTTGCGCTCGTATACACAGGATGAATTAGATAATGGTCCTAAGAACCTTCAAAATGTTTTTCATATTGATGATAGCAATGTGTAATACTAAAGCTATGCTTGAAATGCCTGTCACTCTGGTCTTTTAGATGTGTGCTGCTTCTAATGTAACTTCATTTACTGCTATACTCTTTCAAGTAAATGGTTTGTTTACAAGAAAACAGAAAAGGATATTAAATGAGAGTAAGTGATTTGGCAAAATGCCATTGGATTGACAGGCTACAATTTTGTACATCCCTAGATTTCTAAATGTCTGTATAAAAATGTGTAACTGCTTTTATTATATTCTATAGAGATTTATTAGAATATCAATGATTGATATAGAATATCAATTCCAAGTTATGTGTAAGATGTGTGATGTTTAGAAAGACAGTGATGTTAAGCTTAAATACCAATGTTGTAGAGTAATAGTATCATTAAGCCTTTCTTTTGGAGGGTTAAGAAAATAAGTTTACAGACCAAAATTTGGAAAAAATGAAGGGCTACAAGGATGGCTAATATTTTGGCCCTAGCCTGGCAAGGTCAGTGAGGACTAAGGACGTAAGAAAACCTGTGCTGTCATATCCTATAACTCAGTAGTTTTCCAAATCTTCTGTTCAAGGAGATTATGGGGCCACAGAGGAAAGGGACTGAAGGTGTATAGTGTGCCTAAGGAGAGTCACCTACAGAGAAAACATTCTCTCATGCTTTCACAGAGAGCAAACTGGTCAAGCAATGGCTGTGACTCATCCAGGCGGCTGACACTGTTAACAGTTTTCCAAGCACTCTACATGGTTTCAAAGTTAATCCTGAGGGGACCTGATTGATCTTGGAAGATACAAAAGTTACATGTTTTGTTATACAGGTCTTACTTTAACTTGCCCTTAACCACCCAGCAGAAACGTTTAAATACAAGGCATAAAATGTAAAGCTGGATTAGTATGCCGAACTGTAAAAGGCTTAAACCAACAGCTTCCAACATTGCCCATTTCACCAGTAACCCACTGCGATTGTGGAACACTGGACTATGTATACAACTAATATACATAGTTCAAAAAGAAGAAATTTTTTGTACCAATAATGATTAGAAAATTTATCATGTGTACACCCTGTGCTCTGTATAACTACTATGAGGACAACAGTATGCATTGTATCAATCATTGCAAATGTACTATCTTTGTGTTTTGAAATTGTCATACTGTCATTTCTTATTAAAAGTAATTTAAAAAATTAAAAAATAAAGTCCTTCAGAGAAATGAGCAAAGCAGTTAGTCTGTGGAGTAAAATTCAGCTATATAAATAGCATAACCGTTTATATCTTTGCATTTTATTATTATTGTTCTATTTGTTCATGATGTCTTTGTCAAGGTATAACAGTAGAACACATGTTTTCTTGTACTTTTTTTTTAGCTTGATTTTTTTTTTTTTTTTTTTTTTTTTTTTTTTTTTTTTTTTTTTTTTTTTTTTTTTTTTTTTTTGAGACAGGGTCTCACTATGCAGTTCAGGCTGGCCTTGAGCTCACTTTTGTAGCCCAGGCTGGTCTCGAACTCGCACCGACTCTCCTGCCTCAGCCTCCCAAGTGCTGGGATTACAGGCGTGCGCCACCATGCCCGGCTTAGCTTGATTTACAACTTAGAGCATTTAGACCTATTGCGTGTGGATTTTTGTTTTTGCTCTTGTAAACCTAGTAAAAGTTAGGGGTAGTCCCAGCTCTGGATACCTAAATTAAGATGAATAAAAATTTTTTAATTATTTGTACTGGAACTGGACAAGGGCAAAAGGATATTTGAAAATTAAAGAATGTTTGCCTTCCTTATTCCCTGGTTTACGGCTGAAGAGGCTATAGTGGGGTTATTGCAACTGGGCTGTACTAGAGTGGGTGGCTGACGGGAGTCTACAGGTGGAACTTAATTCACACTAGCAAAAAGCATGTGACCAACTCTTCCATCTCAATTTTATCTAGTTAAGAGTTTCATTGTTGAGCTTGTGGAATCCTGTCTCCTATGTTAAGAATTAAGGGTCTGTGGAGAGAGCTCAGTAGAATAAGTTCTTGCCTGACAAGCAGAAGGGCCTGAGTTCAATCCCTGGTTCTGTTTAAAAAAAAAAGAAAATAATTAAGTTGCTTATTTATGTGGTACTAATTATTTTATATTCTATATTCATGAGCCTGTTCCCCTGACCCTGTTGTCTCAAGAAGAAGTGAAAATTGATTAGCTATTTTTATTATTTCTGTATAAATTTCTATAAGAAACTCTGTTTTATATAAGTAACAAAGGCACATTAAATGTTTTGTGCTGAATATTCTATTAGGCTCTATGCAAGGAATTGAGAAGTGGAGAGCACTGTGGTATAGGAGATGTAGCGCAGGGAACCTTTTGCATGTTCACATCACTCCTCCTACATGGGGTAAGACCCTGCACAGTGTCAAACCACACAGTGATGTATAGTCTCCTGCACTGATAGACAATTGCCTTTGTTCTGTGACTCTGCTGGGGGAGCTCTGGCTGCACTGTGAGGCTCAGAGTCATCAGTGAGGCTCTACTCTCAGGTGCTCATGGGGTCCAGGTTAAAGCGGTAACTGTTTCTAATGCTGTGTCCTCATGGTAATAGTAGGATGATAGAAGGGAAAGCCTGGTATTATTTAATTAAGTATTTATTTATTTATTATTTACTTAATTATTTTTGCAGAAACAGGGCTTGAACTCAGGCCCTCGCACTTGCCAGGCAAGCACTTGTTCTACTGAGTTATCTCCCCAGCCTTTCCTGCTAATAAACCATTATCTAAATTGTCCCATGGGTGAGCTTACAATATAAGGGACATGAGGAGGAAATAATTGTGAAACAAAAATAAAAGAGCTAAACTTCCTGGATTGAGTCTTGCTGGCTCAAGGTATCCCTTCACTCACTTCAAAAATTTCTAGTGGGGTAAGGCATCTCACTTCTCTAGTCCCCGTCTTGCTCCAGCCAAACAGACAGTACAGGAGAAAGGCTCAGAGGGAGACAAGCAGTGGGAGGGACCCTCAGTCTGCAGTGGTGGAACCCAGTAAGCAGAGCAGTTAGGTCATCACAGCTCTCATGCAAGGACTGTTCCGGGGCAGCACCATGGCTATTTTCTCCCTCGCTCCATCATTCCGATGTCCTTTTAGTTTTCCAAGCCTAATTCTAGACCTTTCCAGATGACTGAACAATAGACTCATTTTTTTTTCTTGCTATCCATAGATAAGTTTTATTGTTACCAAGAAAGCTTCTTAATGCCAGTGGGAACATGATTTGGCTACTAGAGAATATTCTGTAGTTTGAGGAGTTAATATTTGCAAAGAAAACTCTTGTACATGTATATGATATCCCAAGAAGCAAATGTAGAAAGCTTAGGGCCTGACAGCTGTAATCTCAAATCTGAATTCTAGCAACAACTTTCTACTTCACTGTGTGTCTCTCTGTTAGTTTTTCTTTGGTTCATCATGTGTAACACCAACTCCCTTGCCAGGTTTTTGCACAGATAAAACAATAACATGTTTAAATCTCCTAGCATACTCTTCAATATGCAATAAATCCTTAATAGCTATTTTTTTGTTCATCATGGTAAGGTGTTACTTGGAGTGGGATAAGCATTCTGAAGGAAAGTAACTTTGTTGAAGTATTCAAGAAAATTATAATCATGATCTATTGATAGGGGATAATGGGGTGGCCCAGGAAAAAATATGTAAAAGTCAAAGTACTGTTGGGTGTGATGATGCAGATCAGCAACCCCAGCCACTTGGTAGGCTGTGGTTGGCAGATTGCAAGCTGTAGGCCAGCCCACACAATTTAAGGAAAGTATATCTGAAAATATATAAAAAATGGAAGATGATGTGGTTAAGTAGTAGAGCACTTGCTTGAGATTCATGAGATGCTGGGGTTAACCCTTAATGTTGGGGGAAAACAGGCCGAAGTACAGCAACAAGAACAGATGTGCATGTCTAACACAAACAGGACTGGCATAACTCTTAGAGGAGGTATCTGTATGGAAAGTAAAGGAGATTTTAAGTCAGGAAAGGCTCTGATGATAGATGCTTTTGAAAATACACGAAGTTCACATTCAATGATTTGGAAATAGGGAAATCCAGGTTTTGAAACTGATGGAGAATTCATGCAAGTGTGGAAGGGGAGTATGTGTAGTTTAGAAATATTTTTGAGGGTCATGTATGGGTCAGTTCAATGTGCAGATGAAACTCAGTTACAAAGCAAGTGTAGTAAATCAGGACAGAGTGATGAGGGTCAGGATGGGGGTGATGGCTGTGGATTAGAGGCCTGTGGTGGACACTGGTCTGAGGAATACAGTGGTTCAGTGACTCTTTAGGAAAGAGAGAAAAGTATGGAGCTACATTTCATTTAGAAAGACAGTGAACTTATTTAAAAGCTAGAATATTTTCTTTTCATTAAGCTATAATTCATATACCATATGTTTCACTATTTTAAAGTGTACAAGGCAGTAGTTTTGAGTACATCTATAAAGTTATGAAACCATCACCACTGATTCCAGAACATTATCATCACTGCCAAAGAGAAATATCCCATCTGTTAGCAGTAATTTTCTTTGCTTTACTTCTGTAGCCCTTGGCAGCTACTAATCTATTTTCTGTCTCTATGGATTTGCTTATTTTGGACATTTCATAGAAATGGGAATCTTACACCATGCAATATTTTGTGTCTTGCTTTTTCTACTTAGCTTAATAATTATGCAGCTCATTCATGTTGTAGGAAGAGCAATACTTCCTTTTGATGGCTGAATAATATTTCGTTGTACAGGTATTTCAGATTTTTTTCTATTCATCAGTTGATGGACATTTATTTGGGTTTTGCCTATCTTTCAGCTATCATGAGAAACAGTGCTATGAGCATTCATAGACAACTTTTTGAATGCACATATGTTACCAATTCTCTTGGGGATATACCTAGCTGTGAATTTTCTGAGCCATATGGTAACTCCATGCTTAAACATTTGAGGAACTGCTAGACTATTTGCTGTAGCAGCTACACCATGATGTATTCCCACCAGCAGTGTATGACATTTCTAATTAGTACATATTAGTAACACTTGTTCTTTTTACTGTACAGCCATTATAATGGGTATAACACAGTACCATATTGTTGCTTTGAGCTGATTTCCTTAATGATTAATAATGTTGAGCGCATTTCGATGAATTCATTGGCAATGTTTATATCTTTCTTCCCAAATATATATATATATATATATATATATATATATATATATATATATTTTTTTTTTTTTTTTTTTTTTTTTGCAAAATATTTAGTACAGGGTCTGCAAGGCCTTGCTACACAGATCGGACTCACAGTGATTCTCCTGTTTTCTACCACCCAAGAGCTGGGATTACAGGCATGCACCACGACGCCCAGTCTCATTTCCTGTCTCAGCATGTCCTGGGGGCGGAGCCAGAATGGCAGGCCAGGGTTTTAACCGCAGTCTCTGAATTTGCCTAATGCATTGAGCTATCTTGTCAGTACTATGTATATTGTTTTCAAAGAAATATCTACTAAAACTTTTGCTTATACCTAATAAGATTACTGCTTTGTCTATGTCTTACTCTAGCACCATCTCCACTAAAAGCCATAAGTGACAGTATTTAGAGTATAATTTACACTATATGAATCAAGATATTCCAATGTTTCCAAGGTTTTAAGTAATGGTAGTTATACCTTTTTAAATTTGTTTTGTGTGCAAGTTCGGGATCAAGAGATTTAAATTGCGAAAGGGAACTATTTCTCTAATCATTTCTTCCTCATTATTGTTCAAGTTCTTTGAATGCAATGGATATTAACATTTCCGATATATTTACCTAAACTTCGTTCATCTGATATCAGAAATAAATCAGAGGGGCCTGGCGGGATGGCTCAGCGGTCTAAAGCGCCTGCTTGGGAAAGCTTGGGCGGCTTCAGGGACCGCAGTTCGATCCCCGGCACCACATGCTGCGCCAGCCCTGCCCTTGGGGCGGGCTGAGCCGGCCATAAAAATGAGTGAATAAACAACAAAGGTTCTGAAACAAGAAAAAAAAAAAAAATAAATAAAATAAATTAAAAAAAAAAAAAAGAAATAAATCAGATAGAATTCTCCACAGAGGTTAATTTAATTTTACATAACATTCTCAAATGGAGCTTGGTACTTCCAACTTTGCAGTATACAATTAAAGCAATAAGAATATTTTTAAGTAGCTATAAAATAAAGGGGTTAGATTAAATTATCTAAAATTTTTCAGATCTGTTCTCTGATTCTAACATGGTTATTTGGTAAGAGAGGATGTAAACTTAGGAATGGAAATGTAAGACCCCCTTTCTGGAGGAGATGCCATTCTTTTTTGTTAAGGGCCCTCTTGTAAAATGAGTCCTAACTGGTCCTTCCAAAGCAGAAAGCTCTGGAAACATCAGACATAGGTCATGGAAGAGGTTCAGAAACTAATAAGTACACTTAAGACAGTGATCCTTACAGACCAATGGAATTTGAGTTGAAATATTTTTGAGAAGTCCAAATAGCAACGGAAATTGACATTAGATGAAAAAAATGTATGCAGAACATACTATCCAGTGGCAATCTGCTTTTAGTTAGTTATTCAAGTGATCAGATGAACCTGAAAAAAGAACCAGGAGGCAACGGAAGCTAATAAATTGTTATGTCTGTGATAAAATGTATTTCAGGACCATGGAAAAGTTTGTGTGTTTTTTAAGCCAGGGTTTCTCTCTTCACAACACAGTCAGACTTATCTCCTGGCACCATGCAAAAGAGATGGGCTGAATGACTAACTTGAATTTTAATCAGTTGGATGTCTTTGCTTAGTTTTCTTAGGTTCCTCAGAGACTCTGATCCCTGGACTGAAGAAATTTAAAATCTTATTTATAAAACCCTGTAGCTACCACAGCAGAAGAAAGCAGTGTACAGTTGAATATTGAACACCTAGATTTTATTACCTATATATTGTAAAAAGTGAGTGCAGTGATCAGTCCAGGTCACAGAAATGAAGTCACAACAGTGTCTGGCACATGAACTTGAAAAATGAGCAGAATTCAGTCAAGGGAAAGGGAGAAAGGAGGAGTTCCTGTAGTGAAGACTTGGGAGTGAATGCTGACAAGCACAGGGTTCACAGCGTAGAGCGTGCTCCTCTCCGGCCTGGTGGAACATCTCCTTAGAAGGAGAAGGGTACAGAGCTAGTTAACTCCATACTGAGTGTCATGTATGGGATGTTTTTGAAAGGTCAAAATAGCAAAGAGCTACTCACTGGAGATCAAGTCTAAAAAGGGGTGAATGGGTGGGATAGAGGCTACAGAAAAAGAGAAGATATAACATAGGTAGAATCCATATTACAGATGTTTTTCAAATGTACTTTTAAATCTTGCCTTTGATCTAATTCTTTGAAGGATTCATATGATAACTTAAAATATTTTTAAGGATCACAGAACAGAATATAAAAATTAAAACAAAACTTAAAATAGTTGGATTTGTCTTTCCTGTTATGTGTGAGGTCACGGAGGGTCAAAGGAAATAAAATGATTATCTGGGGGTCACCCAGCTGCAAGGGTAGCAGCCAGTTTTCTTGTACACTGGCTTCTTTACCCCTCCCCACAAACTGTTTAAATTTCATCCTTTTTCCCCACAATATCCTGATCTTGTGAGGTCACACACAAACTTTCCAAGAATTTGTCCTATCCCTTTTCAGTATTACTGTGGGAAAATATCATTATACATTAAAGAGCATAGAACATGCCTCTCAGAATATGGTTCATAAGTCAGCTACATACAAGTGTTCCTAAACTCTGTCTCAAAAAGTATTACATTAGAATTTCTGACGTTAGAACCAGAGTGCAAATGCAATTTATTCAAACATGTAGGTGACTTTATATGCTAAAGTTTTAGAGTCATGGCTCTAAATCAAAATAAAATATACCCAGAGTTTGTTTATTTATTTATTTATTTATTTACTTGCTTACTTATTTATTTGAGCTTCAGATAGATTATGCAGCAAAAACAATTTAAATAATTGCTGGTTTGCTATTTATATGGTTTGAAAAACTAAGGATTCTGAATTTTTAGTGTTAATGTGTAACATTGATGTGTTAAATTACTAGAATCCTGGGAGAAAACTTAAAATTGTGAATTATTTTTCTATTTTTGGTTTTTGATTTTTGTACTGGGATTTGAATTCAGGACTGTGTGCTTGCCAGGCAGGTGCTGTGCCACTGAGCTATACTGTACCATGAATTATTTTTCTACTTACACAGTAGCAAACTAAAAGAGGACACAAGTCTGAACTCTATGTGTCTGGATATGTGTGTATTTACTGACATTGCGGTGTGGACCAAAGTCAGTGAAGAAACTAAACTGATTATCCACAATATCTGTTGCCTCAAGCACCTACGTCAGATATATTTACAGATGAGATTTATTTATCAAAAGGAATGGATCATCTTCTATATGTTGTTTTAGAAAGAATAAAACAAAAGCTAAGCCAATAATTTTATGCATACGATGTAACTATGACTCAATAAGTACTAAGAATATTGCAAAGATGAAACACAACTAGAGTTATGTCTTACAAAATAGATGTAAAATATTAACATATTAACCTAACATAATCAAATCTCTCAAATATTTTGTGATTAAAAACATTTATTCTGGGATAGTCTAATATCAGAAATTCAACAAGTTGATAGACAACACAAGCAGTAAGTATCTAAATAGCTGTAGAAAAATAATTTTTTACTGCTCAATAAAATGATAAATGCAGATAGCAGTAAATTTACTATAGCATTACTTGTTTTTGTAAATAAATTTTGTTAAGAGTACAACCACGTCCCTTTGTTTACATAAATGTAAATGAACAAAAAGGAAAATCTAATGGAAAAATGAACAAAGAGTGTAAACTCACACAATGGGAGGCCCCAAAGAAAAGCAGCCTTACAAAGAGGTGCTCTGGTTATCTGAACAATCGGAGAAACTTAATTTAAACTAATGATGAAATAGCACTGCATTTCAGAAATGCACACAACAGCAAGTACTGAGGAGGGCAGAGAGAGAAGATATGTTGCTCGGTGGGCTGCAATTGGTGCAGGCCTTCTTGATGACATATTGGCACTGTCTGCTACTTATTCTCATCTAGTCTTAGAGGCTCCTCACAAAGGCACATAAAGTGTGCAGGGGTGTCCATTAGCTACATTGGTTGCTCTGATAAGCAGTTAGTGACAACTTAGGTCCCTCCAGAGGCAGGAGGACTTATGAATTAAATGTAGCTTTGTGCTCTGAAATTTTGCAAAATTAAGAAACAGAGTCCTGAGTAAGAAATGTTGGAGGCAGAGCAAAATCTATAGCATAATAAATATATAATATAGAAAACAGTATTAAAATTTTTAAGAATAAATATATCTCTATAAAGGTAGATAAGACACATTTGCTTAGAGACTCACAGGATAGAGTGAGGAAAGCAAAGTGAAATGCAGAAAAGTAAGAAGGAATAAGGACATAACAGCAAACTTCTATCAAAATTTTAAAATAATGAGATTAGCTGTGTTTGTAAAATGCATACTTGTCATTTAACATTCATCAATTTTACTTATATGTACTTACAGAATTTGTCTTAGATGTGGTACTTTTATAAAATGAAGTATTACTCAGCGATAAAGAAGATAAACTCAAGGCTTTTATAGGTAAATATATGCAACTAGAGACCATATTCATAGGTGAAATAAGTCAAACCCACATGTGTAAACATCACACTGTCTCAGTGTAAGAATTTGAAATAGTAAATAAGACCAAAAAGATAACAATAGATACTGTGAAAGGGAGAGAAATTGTTCAAAGGGAAGGAACAACTAGGATGAGGGAAAAGACACAAGAAAGAAAGAAAGAAAGAAAGAAAGAAAGAAAGAAAGAAAGAAAGAAAGAAAGAGAAAGAACAGAAAGAAGGTAAATCTATGTATGTATGTATGTATGTATGTATGTATGTATGTATGTATCTATCTATCTATCTATCTATCTATCTATCTATCTATCTATCTGTCTATGTAGTAAGTTGAATAATAGTACTGCTGACTTCTACTGGTCTGTTGAATGGAACAGTTAGTGCTTATTTTTTCTCTTTTAATTTTTTGAGCAATTTTGTATGCTCATATCTTGCAATCTGTAGAGCCAATTTGAAGACAAAAATATGTAACATGACAACCATTACTGAATTCCTATCATTTTGTTTAGTGAGATGCTGTATCACTACTAAATTTTTTATTTATTTTTTTATTCTCTTAAAAAAGAAAACAAGAAGGGGCTGGGGAGATAGCTTCGAGGCACAAGTGCCTGCTGGGCAAGTGCAAGGTCGTGAGTTCGAACCCTGGTCCCACAAAAAAACAAAACAAAAAAAGAAAACAAGAGCTGTGTTCATCGATATTTGGAAGAACTGAAGGTAGAGAGGGCTTTTCTCTGCAGTTGTTCAGAATGCAATACCTGACTAAGTTCTTGTGTAGCTACCGGCAACAGTCTCTTGGTGAGTTAAGAAATTTTGCAAATATGGATTACCACTTAAATGTAGTGGAGTTATACTGAATACGGCTATGTGGAACCTGCCAAAGCTATTATTCCTATAATCCAGCTCAGGATGGTATCATATCAGCTCTTCCTTTATTCCTAATAGTTTTAACATAATGTCAGGTACATATTAGGGATTTTTACTGTTTATTATGATTATGATTATGATTATTTATTTATTTATTATTTATTTGACACAGGGCCTTGCTACATAGTTCAGACTCATAGTGATCCTCCTGTATCGGCGCTGGGATTACAGGTGTGCACCACCATGCCCAGTTTCAGGGCAGTCAGGGTGTACCTCGGGTTCTGGGGCAGTGTGCCATGAGATAACAGGGATTGAACGCTGGTCCTTTTTTGCCAGGCTGTCACTTAGACCACCAAGCTATCTCCCCAGCCCTTTTACATATATATGTGTGTAATATGTACACATATACTAGGGCTTTTTTAAAACGCTACCTAGTGAATGTATGAATAAAGGGAAGAAACCCAAAATGCTAAGTTCCCCTGACTCAAACATAATTCATAAATGAACAATGATTCCACCAATAAAACATATAATAACTGCAGGTCATGGAAAAGTTGGATAGGATAATTAATAAACTTTCCCCCTTTAGATAAAAGAAAGTTCACTTTCAGAAAATCCTTATCCTTTACGGAGTCCGTCTGCCCCTTGTTCAGTTACTGGTCATACACCAGATGATGACAGATTAAGCTTAAATACAGAGATTGGGATTGGACTGAGTGAGAGGTCTTAGCTTCCTTAACGACAAAATGACTAGAAAATAGGTGAGGAATAATAGGCAAGTAAGAATAAGAGGAGTTCTCATAAAGATAGCCAGCAAGGGCCTGGGATGATAGGTCAGTGGAATAAGCACCTGCCTGGCAAGCATGGGGTCATGAGTTCAATCTCCAGTCCAAAAAAAAAAAAAAAAGATAGCCACTAGAGCAGATGCCACACCTTTACAGCTGGGGAGCTGGAGTGGGTCCCCTCAGTGTAGGGGAGAGAGCTGTCCTTTCTAATACAGAAGGTCAGGTGGAACTCATGCAAATGCAACTAGCATTTCTGAGAAAAACTAGGACGATTGCTTTTCAGGTATTATCTTCTTTAATCCTAACAATGCTATGGATAGTTGAGGCAGCAATGCCTGTCTTTATTTCTGATAGGATAGCTTAAGATTCTGAGATGTCGAGAGTCTTGCAAAGGTCAGGTCAGTGGTAGAAATAAAATGCAAACCCACATTGTTTCACTATGAAGTGCTGGCTATTTCCATAATACCCGAGTCTTTTCTTTAACTTAAACTGAGACTGAAGGTAGATTAAGGAGAAAATTTAAATCTATCATAGCTAGAAAGGAAGGAAATGAGTTCAAATGGACTGGCTTCAGGTGCTGAGAGACAGACTATTCAGGAATGATGATGCCATAAAAACGCTTATTTCCAAAATTGCTCTATGAGTGCCATTCTATCTAACCTATGTCCTTAGAGCTATATGTATTAGTGATTAATTTTTAACATTTTAAAATCATCCAAAACTTTTCATAGGACCTGCTGCATATTAGGATGAGGTGGGTAAGATTCAAAGGAGCACTGTTCGCTCTAAGAACAGTAACTGGAGAGACAATGTGGACAAAAATGCACAATAAGAATGGAACACAAAAGGACTATGGGATAGCAGAGGTGAGGATTGCTGCAGAGCGGTGAGGGAAATGTCAAGGTAATAATGAGATTTAAGAAAGCCCCCAAGGTACACTTAGAATACTACTGCAGTGCTGTCCAGAGGCCGTTTCATGCAGGCTGGGAGATCAAAATTGTTCTTACAGCAATACAAGACTGCCTTGCTCACGATGATGAGCTTTGTGTTAGTTCCACAAAACCAATACATAATCTGAAAAATAGTAATTACTTCTATAAACACATATGTGTTAGTGCCTGCTTAGGCAGCGCCCCACCCCCACCCCGGGGCGCGCTGAGATGGCGACTGAGACTGGGTGTGCTGGTGCGTGCCGGTGCGTGCCTGTAATCCCAGGTTTTGAGAAGCTGAAAGCAGGAGGATCACTAAAGTCCACTCTGTGTGGTGAGACCCTGTAGACATTGTACAAAATACATAAGATAATTACATAAATAAATTACATATTTACATGAAATAGGATTCTCTTCACTTAAGTGTCTTCACTTGTGCTGTCCTGGTTGCCTTGACATTCTGGATTGATTCCAAATGTATATCTTTTATGGTCATTTGGATTTAGGGAAGAGCAGGAAGTTATAGAATGCCAGACTGAGTGAATAAGGAGGTGAAAGAGGAATGCTCCAGCGAGCCCACCTCTCCATTGGGAGTTCCCTGGCACCAGCACTCACTGTATTTTTTTCTCTCACCTTGTAAAGAAATAAGCATTGCATTAGAAACTGGCAAGAAAAATGGGATAAGTGTGTCTGAGATGACTGAAAATATTTTGAGTGGGATAATGGCAATATGCCTTTTACTGTACACCTCTAATTTTTAATTTTTTTTTCTTTTTTTTTAGAGCTGTCAGCTGTTTTCTCCAGAAACTGGATCGATCCCTCAGGGAGCTGCGTGTTCCTGGGCCCTCAATCCTTCTGCTTGGACCCTAGTGAAATATCCCCACTCTGCTATCTCCAGAGAAAGACAAAGAAAAGGAATGCCACCACCTTATATGATTTTTAAACTTTAAACACTTATCAGATATTTCATTCACCCCTTGTATATTTGAATCAAAGTAACATACAGCATCAGAAACAAACACAAGAATCTTAATAGCTTTCACAAACCTAGACAACAAGGTACCTGTAAAATTTGTTAGAAACAATGTTATATTTTTTCCTTTTTTTGGTTTGGAAACATTTCTAATTTTCATAAAATGTACTGGTATATTAACATATACTGAAACTATTTTATCATTTAAAATGTTTAAACACTTTAGTTTCTAATACAAATATTAATAGGTATAATCTACATAAACTAGAACTCTGTGTTTCTCAGCCATTTTTAAGAGAATCCTGAAGCCAAATACTTTCTGACCTACAGACTTGTCTGTGTACATTTTGTGTGTTTTTTTTTTAAATGGGTTTAATGATGTATAACCCACATATGGCAAAATGAAGCCATTTTTGTTGAGTCTCTTATGTGTCTGTCACTATCTTCAAGTTACAGAATATTTGTCACCCTAAAATGTTCTCTCATGCACCTTGTACTTAACCTCTCGCCCCTGCTTCATCCCTATAAGCCACTAAACTTTTTCCTGTTCTTAGGGTATTTTCCAGAGTATCACAACAGTAAAATCATGCATTATACAACTATGTGAGTTTAGTTTGTTTCACTTAGACTAGTGTACTTGGAGTTCACTCATGTTGTGTGGATTTCATGGACTTTCCTACTTACTGCTGAGTAAGTTTCATTGTATAGGCATATACAATTCCTCTATCTGTTTGTAAGTTAAGAACTGGTTCTTTCTAGCCTTAGGAAATTACTAGCAATCATTCGTTCATAGGTTTTTGTGTGGGCACACCTCCACCAGGGTGGGGTTAAACATCTAGGTATTTATGAGGTGGTGTAGATATTTGAAGAGGAAAAGGAGAACATTCTATATATAAAAGGGCAATGTGAGCAACCTTCTGTTTATTGTGCCCTTTATTCCCGGAGGTTTGGGAGCACAAGGCCTTATGGGACTTCTTGTATGTGGGTTAGAAATCTGTTTAGAAGGGACATCTTGTCTCGCTCCTTTGTGTCACTGACCCTGGTCCTCAGCATCTTGCTCTTCCATGGCTCTAAGCTCCAGAGCCCCCAGGGATGCTGGCATTGAAGTTGATTGCTGTTTAAGCCTAAACAGTCACTTGTCCTGGGATAAAGAAAAACAAGTGGATTTGGAAGAATTAAAACAATCTTTTAATAAACACATTATCCTTTTAAATAAAACCAGTTTATGTCTGTTACAAAAGTTTTGGAACTTTAGAGTTAAAAAATCCTTTAGCAAATAAAATAATTGCTTATACTTTGTTTACTTTCATCTGATCTTTTTCTAACATTTTTACATACATAATTTTGATCACATCCTTTATGTTATATTATATATTATTTTTGCTAATTCTATCACAACCATTTTCTCTTTATGAAAACTTTCACAAAATCTATTTTAATGGCTACACAATAATCTATCATAGAATTCAAGAATAATTCACTTTGTCATTTCTTTATTATTGAGAAATTGTTCTCTTTCTGTTTTATCACCAATATAAGTAATGCTGTAGGCTAACACCTTTCTTCATAAAGAATTGTTTTTAAATTGAATTTTTCTTCCTTTATATTCCCAATAACAAAATCATATTTGAAGCTTTAAAAATTTTCAAAATTACGAAGAGTAACATGTTGAATGACATTAAGAAGCATTTATCTAATTCTCTTTTCTTTCTAAGCTAGCAGTGTTGGATGCCTACCATCTGCTGATTTCTACACTAGCCATAGAAAATAAAGGTTCAAATGAGCTGGAGCTCAGGGTTTCGATTGTTAATGTTCACTCCTGTAAGTGAAGATTGCACTGGCTGTGTATTCTGCGCTGTGTTGTGCTGGCCTGTAGATGCTATATGTCAAAAGAGTAGCTGGTACCAAAAGTGTAGCCAGCCCCCAGAGATAGTTTCATTTCATCCGCACACCAAGCTGTAAGTCACATGACATTGTTAACCCCACTTTATAGGTAAGGAAGTAGAGGCAAAGAGACAACTGTTTTATCCAAAGTCATAAGAGCAGAGCCAGGACTTGAATCCAAAGTGCTTGCTGTACACTATTTCTCCCTCCCCCAAAGGAGTTTGTGGTCAGGGGAAGAAACTGTTCAAAGCATCTGAAATTCCTAGGAATCACTTCCCTATTGGTACTTATATTTCAAGAGCAATCCTATGTGAAAATAAGAGACTGATGATGCCTGACTAAAGCTGCCAACAGTAGGTCGAGGTCAGTACTGGTTACACCATCAGGACTCTGTTGGCATTCATTGGAAAGCTTTGCTGCTAGTATTTATAAGTATACAATATTTTTATGTGTACACATACTTTTTAAACACACTTTTTGTGTGTCAGAGAAAGAGAGAGAGAGTTTAAAGCACAGACAAGGCAAAGACATCAGGATATCCATATTTCTAAAGGTTGAGGCTCAGATTGCATATGATTTTCATTTTCCAAATGGCATGTTGGATAAAAGTTTCCAAGGTTAGCCAAATTTAAGACAGTCTGCCTTTTTAAGCCTTCCTTTTAGAGACTTAGTAAGCAAATTAGGTAATTAAAAGCTCTGAGAAATCTTGCAGTGAAGCAACCTGTCAAAATTGATTTGATCCAGAATTTTCTAACTTACTTCTATCCAGAGCATTTTTCTTAGGTAAACCCTATCTGCCCGCTCACACTTGGGGGAATGTGGGACTCGCTTTATGCTAATTTGGATGCTAGTTCTCCTCAAGTGGTTTCTGAGAGTAGGAGCCAAATTGCATGAGTCCAAGACTCCTGTGAGTGGCTGAGGAGGCCAGCCCAGCTCTGGTGGCTCTGTTTTTCCTCCTTCATCATATCTCATCAGTGGGGTAAAACAGAGCAGTGAAACGTGGCTATTCCTGCTGAACAGGCTAATTTGTACCTTCTAACTCATTTCCGTTAGGATTCAGAAATCTCTGGAAGCCAAAGGGAGCTGTGTTTACAAAGTGGAGGAAGGCCCCTTCTTCACGTCTTGTGTGATGCCTGGTTCAAGCGTGTTGTGTTACACAGGACACCTGCTGCCCATTTGGCAGCTCAGGCCCCTCGGCCAACCAGCCCAGCTGGTCCTTGCTCCCAGCACATGAGCCATTTCAGGGTGGTGTGATGATGACTTTGATTATGCCCCAAACTGTCTTCTCTTTTATCCACAACCTCTTGGCTATCATTTGGCTAAAGGTGGTGAGTGAGTCAGCAAAGCTGCTGAAAGCAGAAATGGAGCACATAGGAAAAGGGCCTTGGATCCTCCGACAGCCAATTGGATTGCTCTCCTCTCTGGAGCAAAAGTGTGAGCCACACTTCGGTGGCTCCTGGTGATTATGGTATTAGGAAGGGCACTCATCACCACAGCCTGTCTCTCACTGTTGTTGCATAGATGTCTGAGCCATGGAGCTTCAAGAGGTTGGGACAATTCACAACCCTGTACTTATGAGACTACTTCCAAAAATGCCACAACTGCTTAATCAAATGCTAATTAAAGCATTTTTAGGTGATGTCGATTCTATTCAGAGTGGGAGATAGCAGTCAGGGACCAAAGTAGTCCTGAGTCCTCCTGAACCAGAGTAGTGTTTGAAAATAAGTATTGGATAAGCAAATAGCTTTCCTCAAGGAAAGTTGAAAGTAGAAGATACTATTTTTTAAATCCAGAATGATATTATTTTCTATGACAGTCCTTTTATATAAGTAATCACATTAGAGGATCAGTTGAGAGATGAGTCCAAATAAGCAGATATTTCTCTTTCCTTGCCCCATGTAAAGCTCATCTTTGCAACAGTGGCCCATAGATCCTACTTCAGTTAATGAAATACTATTTGTCTACTCCATGCCTGAGACTAGAGATTCAGCTACTTCCTTTTGGCTGGTCCATGGCAGAAGAAGGACTCACACTGAAGTCTGTTGGTCCAAAATGCAGTGTTCTAAACATGCGCAACAGCTCTTACTGTAGTAGATGTGAGCTTCTGAGTTATCTAGACCTTTATCAATAATCAGAGCATTACTCTTTTGCTTTGCCAAACATTCCCTAATTTCCAATCTATGATTCCTCATTGTAAACCTGTGTTATAAATATAGAACTACATGAAACAAACATAAGATGCTGTGCCCGATCAAATTTCAGTGACTTTAGAAATACATTTAAGAGACACCATCATGGCTCCTTTTGTGCTGAAATCTATGCATAAGTGAAGACTGGTCCCTACACATACGCATAATCTTATTCATTATATCACTGAAGTCCCATTATACTTTCTAAACAGCTATAGAACATCTTTAGAGTCTCTCATTTTTTAGAGCTTTGCTGATCATCTAAAATCAAGTGCACAGTAAATTGCTAGCAGCTCTCATTATGCAACCTGTCCCGGCCATCCTTCTGGGCAGAGTGGATTTCTTTGTGGTCTTGCATTTTGTGCAGCAGTCTGCAAACTCCAGGCAGAACACGTTGGCAGCAGCCTCCTCTTCCCTCATTTTCTCTCCTTCCCAGGGTGTGAGCTCCCTAAAGTGTGATTAATCCATCTATTGATCGCTTCCTGCCATAGCAAGGGTGAGATATGGCTAGCAATTGGTGCCAGGCTGCCTGTGTGACCAGACTGCTAAGCTGAGGTGAGAACAGACAAGTGCTAGCCTGTGCTTCCCAACCCTGCACGCAGAGAAGGGGCACAATAGCTGAGCTTCCCACTCGCCTTGGGAAAGGATCCCCCTTGTCAAAATGCAGCTGATTCTTTTTCAAATGAGTTATAATGTACCCTCCCTGCTATCACAATTGGCTTCACAAAGGTCTAATAAAAGTTTATGGATAAAGGGAATGAAGAACATGGAGAAAAAAATCAACAAAACAGAAATCCTAGAAATGGAGCCAAAAAAGAATATGCTGTTTTGATTAAAGCAATCCAGGCAGCTATAATGGATGGCCTGAGCTTGCCAGTGGAGGGATTAGACAAATAAGGAGGCATTTACCTGATATTCAGAGGCACACTCGGGAGGAGAGGTAAGGTGAAGATAAACTGAGAAGGCAGGGAAAGACTCCGAAGACACACACTTCTACCTGCAAACAAGCATGGTAAAAAGAGCAATGCACACACTAAGCTAATTCCCCAGGCCAGGGTTGACCAGTTAACTAGCAAAGAACCTTTAGCCATCCAAGACTGGGAGCGCATTCTTTTTTCCCTCCTCTCCTTCCCAGAAGAGAGTCAAGCGTGTCTATGCTCAGTGGCAGGGGCCATGTTTTCTTTTGTTCTGCCCCTGATGTTCAGAAGGACCTCTCATCCCCAAGGTCACAGCACACTCTTAATTTCAGGAGCCTCTTGTGTAGAAGAAGTCACAATCGATTATGTGGCCCCTGCCTTTTCTTGTGAAACTGATTTTTGATGCACTCAGCCAGAAAAGAAACGTGCTAAAAAGTCGCCATGTTCTAAACCCAGAAAGGGTGGCAGTGTAGTTTTAATCCACTGAAGCACCCCGTAGAGTAGTTCATGTCTCTGATTCATGTGATTTTCTGGCTTGTCTATTCTAAATGTGTACAAAGCCCCAGGCACAAGGATGGACACCTGGAAGAGACAGACAGAAATTTTAGCTTAGGAGGAAGCAGACAATTAGGAATCCGGAGCCAAAATTGTAAGATTTTTCACATGGGATGAGGCTGGAGCCAAATCCAGGTACTGAGTCCGGTCTTGATTCTTTCTTAGGTTTCTAGTAATTCTTTCTAACTAAAACCTGAAGTACACATTTGCCTTTGTACATAAATCATAGAAAGGCAAGAGATCAGGTGCAATTATTCTAGAATGAATGACTATCATCACATAAGTCTGGAGAAGTGAGAGAACAGGTCATATCCTGGTAACTGCAGACTATCAAACATGATTCAAGCTTAGTGTGTGAGGGAGACAGTCACAAGCTATGAGGATGGAGGGGCAAATCAGAAACCTCTGCAGGAAGTACTAAAATGTTGAAGCTTAGTTCCGAGGGCAATCCTACTGCCACAGGAGAGTTGAACACGTACAGTGATGCGAGCAGTGGTCAGGGTGTAGAGAATGGCTTGTAAAAGGGGCAGCAGGGAAGCAGAAAGACAGATTTGGAGAGGGCTGCCCAAAGCAGGTGGCCTATTCCCAGGTGGTGGCAGTAAGGATAGAGTGAAAACAGGGGAAAAATAAAGGTCACTTCCAGGGAGGAACCCCACCCACTGAGAATTTAAATAAAGAATATATCTCTCATTATAAACTGGTTTGAAGAAGAGCTCAACACTTCATAGATGCCTGATAAGTGAATAAGAAATGTTAAGTTACCATTTTATCTTTCCTGTAGATTGTGAGAGTTTAACAACTTTAAGACACCAGGTACAAACAGATAAGCTAGGTTCATCTTTTTTTTTTAATTTTTTTTTTTTTTGCTACATGATTTTCTTTTTTAAATTTTATCATTTTAATAAGAAATAACAATGAGATACTTCCAAAGCACATTAGTAGGACAGCCACAATAACTAATGGGATGCATATTGTTGTCTTCATAGTAGTTGTTCAGAGTACAGGATGCAGACATGATAAATTTTATAAACACTATTGGTACACATATTTCTTCTTACTGAACTACGAGAAGGCAGTTGTGTGCATAGTCTGATATTTCATAATAGTAGTGGGTTATAAGCAGAACTGACAATGTCAGAAGCTGCTGACTGGAGCCTTTTACAGTTCAGCATACTTATCTAGCTTAATGTTTTATGCCTTGTGGTTAAACTTTTCTGCTGGGTGGTTAAGGTCAAGTTAAAGCAAGACCTATATTATAGAACATGTAACTTTTTATCTGACAAGGTCAGTCAAATCCTCTCAGGATTTACACTAAAACCATGTATGACATTTTGTAGAACTTTTGTCAGTGTCAGCCATCTGGATGAGTCAGGCCATTGCTTGACCAGTTTGCTTTTGGTGAAAACCTGAGAGAATATTTTCTCAAGGTCACTCTCCTTAGCCATACTGTATATCATTGATCCCTTTCCTCTGTGGCCCAATAATCTCCTTGAACAAAAAAACTTGGGACACCACTGAGTTATAGGATGTTACAGTACAGGTTCTCTTATGTCCAGAGTCCTCATTGATCTTGAAAGGCTATGGCCAAAATATTGACTATCCCTGTAGCCCTTCTTTTTCTCTAATTTTTTTTTGTCTGCCAGCTTAAGTTGTTAATCCTCCAGAAGAGAAGCTTAGTGATGCTATTATTCTATAACATAGGTACTTGAGCTTAATATCACTGTCTTTCTGAATATTGAGTGTCTTAGATTTAACATGAAACTGGTATTTTCAATCAATCATTGATATTCTAATAAATCCCTATAGAATGTGATAAAAAATGTTGCACATTTTTACACAGAAATTTAGAAATCTAACCATATACAAAATTGTAGCATTTTCCTTGTCTCTTATTTTCTTTTATTATACTTTTTGTTTTTAAAAACAAATGTTTACCTAAGAGAGAAAGCATAGCAATAATTGAAATGTCATTAGAAGCAGCACACGTCTAACAGACCAGAATGACAGACATTTCAAGAATGGTTTTAGTATTACACATTGCTATCTTCAGTATTAAAAGCCTGTTGGAGATTCTTAGGACCGTTTTTTAATTTATCCTGTATATATCAGTGCATGGTTTTGCCCCTGCCATGTTTCCTTACTTTTCTGCTTGCAGTCTCTTCATTGTTTAATCCTTATGTTCTTGATTTCCATTTAACTATGTCATGCCTTTCCATTTTTATTTCTTCTTTTGAGTTCTTACACTACGGAAACTGTACAATATTTATGCATGTAGGTATGGTTTATTTCACTTGTGAGCATATGTTCAAGATACATCCACTTATATATGAAGGCTTTGAATTTATCATTCTTTATAGCTGAGTAATATTCCATTGTATAAAAATACCACATCTTTTTCAAGCATTCCTCAGGTGATGAGCACCTTGGTTGTTTCCAAGATTTGGCTATCACAAACTGTGCTGCTATAAACATAGTGGCACAAACATTACTATTTATGAAGAACTAAAAATATTAGGGTCCCAAAATTCAAAGACCAATCCAGAGATGGGCATTTGAGATGAACACACACTTCTCAGAGGAAGAAATACTAGAAACTTATAAATACATGAAAAAATGTTCCACATTGCTAGCCATCTGTGAAATGCAAATTAAAACAACACTTAGATATAATCTCACCCCAAAAAGAATGGCTATGATAAAGAAATCAACCACCAACAAATGTTGGAGAGGCTGTGGAGAAAAAGGAACACTTCTCCACTGTTGGAGAGAATGCAGACTGGTGCAACCATTATGGAAATCAGTATGGAGACTCCTTTAAAAACTAAGACTAGGAATCCCATTCAATCCAGCTTTCACCCTACTGGACGTTTTCCCAGAAGAACTGCAGACATCATGTCATAGCTAGGTTCATCTTCTTCTTGGAGAATTGTCTGAGAGCATATAAAGAAAAGCTCTAGAAAAATCTATGAGAAAAATAGAGCCTTGAACCACATGCAAAGAACTAGTCATGCTTGACTACCTCAAATGGAACAACCTCAGTGTTGAACTGCCAGCTGAGGAAAGCAAAGTTGCAAAGCCAATGTTTCAATATTTTGCTTGGCATCAAAATCAAATTGGACTGGCAAACAATGTGGTTTGGAAATAGGCTGAGAATTAATAAATGAAATGGGCCATGAGAAATGCCAGTGTTTCCAGATATATAGTCTCTAATAGAAATATTAGAGACTAATATTTACTTATTGATTTACTTATTGATGTAAATTGCAGATGCTTCTAAATAAGGCAACATTGTCAACACCCGGCTGATCACAATGTCCCCAAAGAGGTTAGAAATGAGGGGCAGGAAATGATAAAACAAGGTTAAATTTGACTAGATGGAAACTACATCTGGGGAAAAATAATTCAAAAAGCAGATATTCATTGAACCAAAGAAATCTGGACCATGCTAGTGCCAAAGGAGACCCAGGTGCAGTACTGGATGGCAAATTAGGTAGGAGTTTGAAATATGCTGGGGCAGCCCAAAGCCCACTCAATTCAGGCCTACCTCCTCTGAGAAAGAAATCTCACCTATCAAAGGAAAGGACACAGTCTACCTCAGCTTTCCCTAAGTGCAGGACGTTCACAACAGAAATTCAAACCCTTTATTGCTTTGGGTTAAGTTTGAACATCACCTACCAGAATTATAAGGCCTTTGCTATTATTTCGTGTCCATGGCCAATGCTTTTGGAAACAAATATAGCCGCAGTAATTTGCATATGGAAGCTTCATTCATTGTGACTTCGGATGTGTCATTATTACTCTTTCATTATTCTCTCATTATTGTCTCATTATAACAGTCTTCCAGGTAAGTGGCTAGCTGGTCATATGGGCTCTCTGTTTTACATATTAAGCAGCCTGGATATGGTTACCATGGCCATTCACAAATGTTAGTCATTGGCTCCTCTCCCTGGTCCTTGGTTCTTTACAAGGACATCCTCCTTCTAAATGAGTTAAGCTTTTCAGATGCTTTATTCTCCTCTAATTTTTTATCGATGTCTTCTTTAATAGTATTGAAGTCTGTCATTATGATTATCCTTTCTCTTTCTAATACAGAGATTATTTCTGTTCTGTTCTCCTTTCTACTTTTGTGTAGTTGTTCCCCTACTTGGGATGCTATTGATTTAGGCATGTCTTTGTCAACTTTAGATATTATTTCTGCTCTGATGTCCTCCATACGTTTCTCCAGCCGTTTTTCCACTTCATGTATTTCTTTTTTTACTTCAGATGT
>PVJA010019425.1:13937-38537 GCA_004027025.1 Myocastor coypus | reverse complement strand
AAATTTGGGACACCTCTGAGTTATAGGATATTACAGCACAGGTTCTCTTATATCCTGGGTCTTTATTTACCTTGAAGGGCTAGGGCCAAAATATTGGCTATCCTTATAGCCCTTCTTATTCTCCAATTGTCGGTCTGTTAACTTACATTCTCAACCCTCCAGCAGAAAAGCTTTGTGATACTATTATTCTATAACATAGGTACTGGGCTTATCATCACTGGCTTTCTGAGTATCAAGAGAGAGATCTTTTGAAATGAGAAGAGGACCAAGGGGAGGGAAAAAGGAGTAAAGAATTTACATGGACTAGGTCCATGTACCAACTCTGTAACAGGACCACACTCACTATGCACTGCAAACTTCATAAAAGTGGAAAAATTAACATGTGCTACAGCCATCAGGACTGACAAAGAGTAGCCACTAACAGCACCTGGTGCTGCTGCAAGGGTTGGAATGCACATTGTAAATCAAAAGCTTCAAGCCCAATGGGAACTTAAGAACCCAAATTCTCATCGCTTCATATCTCTGCAATCCACTTCTTCTGTGCAATGTAGACCAGACTGGCTGCAGTCTTTTCAAGCGGCACTGAGAGGGGTCAACATCTTTGGAAAGGAAATTCAGTAGTGTTGCACTGTATGTATACACACACAAGCACACAGTTGTGCTTTCATCCGCTCAACACACATTCACCAGATAGCTACTCTGTATAGAGAGGCAACATCTAGTCCAGGTACACTTCTGTTCTCACACATTCCATATTCCTTAGACATGATTATAAGTGATCATAATGCCAACTTTTTAACATTTACTAACTCATTAGAGTGATAAAAACAAAACAAAGCAATGGAAGTTTGGGGAAAGGAAACATTTCTAACTGGGATATTCCTGAAATATATTTTTCTAAGCTTCTATAATTTTATTTATTTTTTCATTTTTTATTACTTTTAATAAGCAATAACAATGAGACAGTTTCACAACACGTTAATAGGACAGCCACATTAATTAATACAATGCACATTGTTGTCTTCATAGTAGTTGTTCCGAGTACAAGATGCAGATATAATAACTTTCCTAATCACTATCAGTACAAATACTTCCTCTTGTTGAACTAAGAGAAAGTAATTGTATACATAGCCCAATATTCCATAGTAGTAATGGGTTATCTGCAGAACTGGCAGTGTTGGAAGCTGTTGACTTGAGCCTTTTACAGCTCAGCGTACTAATCTGGCTTTACTTTTGATGCCTTGTGGTTAAACTTTTCTGCTGGGTGGGTAAGGCCAAATTAAACCAAGACCTATATAACAAAACATGTAACTTTCATATCTGACAAGTTCAGTCAGATCCCCTCAGGATTAACCTTGAAACCATGTACAGCGTTTTGTAGAACTTTCGTCAGTGTCAGCTGTCTGGATGAGTTATGGCCAATGTTTGACCACTTTGCTCTCTTGAAATCCTGAGAGAATGTTTTCTCTCTAGGTGATTCTCCCTAGGCACACCATACATCCTCGATCCCTTTCCTCTATGGCCCCATAATCTCCTTGAACAGAAAATTTGGAACTCCACTGAGTTATAGGATGTTACAGTACAGGTTCTCTTATGCTCTGAGTCCTCACTGACCCTGAAGGGCTTATGTCAAAATATTGGCTCTGCTTGTAGCCCTTTTTTTCCTCTAATTTTTTGGTCTTCAAACTTAAGTTCTTAACCCTCATCTTTTATGAATCCATAATAGATGGATTTCACTACATAGTGATTGTTATCTTCATATGGAGTTGGAATCAGAAATAAAGTTTTACTTCAAAATATTTTATAATAAATACGAGAGTCAAATAGAAAATATTCTCCTACCTCATGTATCAACTACACACAGCTTTGTACTGAACTCTGAGCTTGCTGTCATTCTAATACAATAGAAGTCATTATTGATGTCCTAATTGTCTGATATGCCTGAAATTTACTTATTCTCAATATGATCTCATTTCACTGAGTTAATATAAATCACACTCAGTTTGTAGGAACAAGTAAGATATGCCAACTCGAACTACACCAATCCCTCAACCATATCACGAGCCACATGTTTCCAAGTCAAGGAAATTACTCCAATTTTTTTTCTATGAATAGTCTCAGAATTTAACTTCAAGTCTAGTCAGATACTGCAAAGTAATACTTTCATATTTTCTTCTCCCAGCATGAACTCTGGTCAAAGTATATTATAGAACATCAAAAATAAAACATATCAACACAAAGTCAGCCATATTTTAGCTACATGAAAAAACATACTGTTGTCCAGATTTTTACAGATGGAAAAGTAGACAACATGAAATTAAGGCCTGAACAAACAAAACCTTCACACCCATAAAAAGTTTCTTAAAATCTAGGGACACATCATTAAGGCCTGAAGAGAAAAAAATGATGAGTTACATGGATAGTCAAAATTTTTGTCACAATGGCACACACAAGTTGGTAGCTGACAAAAGCTTGCATTCTTCTTTAATGGACTGGTGACAGAGAGGTTGTCAGAGATGTCTCAGATGTCATACTACTCAGATGTCCCACTACTGCCAGCAGTTGGCACAGTGGTTGGTAGACAACAGGGGAAAAAAAAGAGATAGATTTATTAAAAACTTGATTAATAATCTGATCTATTCTAACATAGTTTTACCTAAATTTCCTTAAAATTTGTTATCAGAAACACATTCCCAAGGCTAATTCAGATTCTGTTACGTAGATATTTTGCCTAAGAACACATTTTACTTTGAAAAAGAAGGAAACTAAATTAACTCCAACATAATTTATTCCAAAACTAAATCATTCAATGATAATTATTCCAGTCTTCATCTTACATACTCAGTAGACAAACCTGTGGCACAATTTCATCGTGCACCCTCCACACCCTGTGCTCCAAAATAACCCAACAGGGCAGTGAAAACAGACAGCATAATAAGCAGACACAGCTTCTCCCTTGATAGGGCAGGAGTCACATGAGAACAGGAACTTTTCCTATGTATACCCACCCTTCCTAGGATAGCTCACAGCAAACATGCGATACATTTTGTTGAGTGGATAAATAATGATTAACTCACAACATCACTGTAGCAAAGGTAAACATTTTTAAGCCTTCTTCTTCTTCCGCTGTTGTCCCTTATATCTTCTGCCTACAGTAGTGACAATAACAAATTACATTCTTCCATGAATTTTTTCCCTATGTAAAATCCTACAGTGGTTTCCAACACACCAATAATAAAGTGCAGGGGGCAGAGAGATAGCTCAGAGACATAAGCACCTACCTGGCAAGCACAAGGACCTGAGCTCGATCCCTGGCCCCACATGCCATGAGGTCTTGGTCCCAGATGCCCGAGTGCACCATCTAGGCTCTGGATGCAGGCACCCACCATGCAACCCCTGAAATGGGAATGGTGTAACACACTTGTAATCCCAGCACTTGGGAGTTTGAGTGAGGAGGATGTCTGCGAGTTCATGACCAACCTAGGGGCTACAAAAGTGAGCACAAGTCCAGCCCACACTACATAGTGAGACCCTGTCTCTAATAATAATAATAATAATAATAATAATAATAATAATATAATAATAATAATAATATGCAAATTCCTTTATGTCCCAAAGCCTGCCACACCTCCTTGCTCTAATTCCTGGCTCCCTCCTGCCCTCCTTCTAGACCTTCCTTTCCTGCATAGGCCTCTTTACAAATCAAGAATTCCTGCACCTTGTCACTCTTGCACTTACCACTTTCTGTCTGGACCCCTTCCTTACTGTATTCATCATTTTCACCTCACCCCATTTGCTCCCTCCAAAGTCTCCTAGAGAATCATGTGATAAGCCTCCCTAAAACATGACCCACACTACCTCTCCCACTCTCCATCACCCTTTCTTCTTTATAGTAGGTACCCTACCACAATTGCTCATGTGTTTATTTCTGTCTCCTCTCCTAAAATGCCTGGAGACAGGGACAATATTTTCTTTACAGTGGATTTGTATGTAGCACTTGGAACAATGATTGACATGTACATGTACTACATATATATATATATATATATATATATATATATATATATATATATACTGTACATACCAGTGTTTGGTAAATAATCCGATGAAAATAGTCTCTCAAATTTGATCTTACACTCTTGGGTATTATTTAGAGAAGATATCATTCAACCACTAAAGATTTATCTAGTGCTTCTTTTGTAACTCTCCCTGGAGTAAGTCTTGGAATAAAGATTGGAGAAGGATACATCTATCTCTTCTATACCAAATTCTAAAGCTTGAGATAGAACTTAAACACATTTCATAAGTTGCCACAAATCACATAAAAATCGTAAAAGGGGAAAAAAGCTCCACCTAGAATAGGCAAAAACTTCATGGAAGAAGTACAATGTAGATGAAAAGAATTTCCCATAATGAAAGGCAGCATAAACATATGAAGGCAATATTTGCTAGCATGATATGTTTGGGCAAAGCACATGGTTAAGAGTGCTGTGCCTTAAGCTTCATGCAAAACATAATTTTCATGTTAATGATCTGGCACTTTGTCCTGAAATCCACTGTAGCCTCCAAGCCTATTAGGAATATTACAACTTTTAGGTCTGGATAATGTGATTATGGCTTATATCTAGATAGCCCCTGAAATCCGCATGCATTTAATAGGTAGAAGTGCTTGAATGTAGAGTGTGTGGGCCTGAATTATTGGTGTGATAACTGGGTTAGCCCATGGTTGGGTTAGTGTGTAGTTCTGGGTGTGGGTGGATAAATTTACTGAAGACAAAAGCCATACTTTGGGTGTGGGTAGCACCAAGCAATAAATGGGCTGGTGGCCTGGACAGAATAAAGAAAGGATGAAAGATTGTTGCTTCCTGCCTTCTGCTTGCCTTACCAATAATCTTTTCTGCTCTGTGAGCCCCCTCTGCATGCACCCCTGCTTTGAAGCTAGCCAGTTAGGAACTGAAACTTCTATAAACTGTGAACAAAAATAAGCTTTTCCTCCTTGAACTTGTGAGTGTCAGATATTTTGTTGGCATTATGAGAAAATAACTAAGGTATGAAACTCAAATCTCTATGCATATCAAAACATTGCTACCAGCATTATCATATTGCCAAAATCTTGCATTTGACATCAAAAGAAACCACTAACACAGGAAAACAATGGGAAGGGTGGAGCTTGTGAGGTGGTTTTAGTTGCTTTTTTTTTTTTTTTTTTTTTTTTTTTTTTTTTTTTTTTTTTTTTTTTTTTTTTTTTTTTTTTTTTTTTTTTTTTTTTTTTTTTTTTTTTTTTTTTTTTTTTTTTTTTTTTTTTTGTCTTTTTATTTGTTTGCTTTTGTTTTGCAGCTGATTTCAGGTCATTTACTTTATTATTTTTTTAATGTATTTAGTACAGGGTCTACAGACTCTTAATACACAGATTGGACTTGTAACAGTTCTCCTGTTTTCAGCCTCCCCATCCCCGAGATTATAGCATGCACCACTGAGTCTCAGTCACTGTCTCAGTGCACCCCACGGGTCAGGCCAGCATGGCACACAAGAGATCAAACCCCAGTCCCTGCATCTGCCTAGGAAGGCACTTTAATCTCCTGAATTATCAGGCTGGTGCTGACTTCAGGTCATTTACTTTATTATTTTTTTTTTCATTTGCTATTTCTTTTTTTAAATTTTATCATTTTCATAAGAAATACCAATAAGCTAGTTTTAAAACACATTAGTAGTACATTCGCAATAACTGACACATTGCATAGTATTGTCTTTATAATAGTTACAGTGAGCACAGGGTGTAGACATGAAGAATTTTCTGATCGATATTGATAAGGAAAAAGAAAGAAAAAGAGGAAAAAAAAGAAAAAAATTCTTCTCTTTAAATGTGGTTTGCTTAGTGTTTATTGTGTTGGGCTCTGGTCTCCAGTTTTGTCATTGCTGCTTTGTGACTTCCTTGGCTAAATACTCCTCCGAGGATGCAGTGTCAAATTCACTCCTTGACTTTTCTTAGACTAGCTTAGCCTAAAATTAAACCCTTTTTTCTCCAGTATTAATGAAAAAAGAGGTCACAAAATAAGACTGTTGCTGGCAAGTGAGCTTTTCTGACCACTGAATCCTAGGGACTGGTTACCCATCATAGGTCTTTAATGCTTTTGTCTAGTCCAGTTGCTTTTATTAAATTGTTTTTTCTTTTTTTTTTTTTTTTTCTTTTTTGTCTTTTTGAGACAGGGTCTCACTATGCAGTTCAGGCTGGCCTTGAGCTCACTTTTGTAGCCCAGGCTGGTCTCAAACTCACACCAATCTTCCTGCCTCAGCCTCCCGAGTGCTGGGATTACAGGCATGCGCCACCACGCCCGGCAAAATTGTTTTTCTTTTCCTTCAGCAAAATCTTGCCTGGAGCCCAGAGTCTATAATCTGTAAAGCAAATGTTTTATTGATGATAAGTACTCTATGTGCATTTAAATTTGCTCCACTTACTTCTAGTGAAAGTGATCAATAAGATGATGAAGCTCTTCTGAGAAGTCACATTTCCATTGCGACTGATGCACGACAGTTGTCCTGTCACTCTCAGCACGTCATTTGTTGCTGTGTAGACTGGGCATGATGGCACACACCTGTAAGCCTAGAGTTTCAGAGGCTGGAAACAGCAGGATCACTATGAGTCCTATCTGTGTACTGGGACCCTATAGATCCTGTACTAAATACAGAAAAGAAAAGAAAAAAAAAAAAAAAGGGCAAACAAGAAAGAAGATAAATTTATTTCTGTGGAGTTTTGGTTAGAAAACATGTTTTAAAGAAACTGGATCAACGTCAAAGCTTTTGAGTTTAAAGAAGAAAGAAGTGCTGGAGAAGCGACCAGGGAAGAGCTAGAAACTTCTTTCATGGTTCATCCACAAATCTAAGCACTTTGGAAGTTGCGAACTCATTGTTCTAGACTCTAGAGCAAGGAGCCAAATCTAATGTAGCTCAGCATATGTTTTTAATTAATTTTCATTATTAAAAATTGAAAAACCTTATTTATAAGCTGGGCTTTTTGTCTTCTGTCTTTGAATGCCTACAGATACAAAGGCCACATACCAATCTAGCAACAGTAGATGATTTGCTCTAAGATACCTTACGGGCACAGCCCTTTGGCTTTATAGGATTTAGGTTGCTCCTCAAGCACTGAGTACAAAGTCAGTGTGAGATGCTTGATTCTCTCTCTCTGTCTCTACTCCATCACTGCCATCCAAACTACCATCAAACTCTTCAAGGACCCTCGTAGTAACTTCCTACATATTCTCATTCTAGGATCTTCTCTGCACAGGGCCTGGTGGTATTTGCCCTAAAGTCCATTTCTGGACCCTGATTTTTCTCACCTACCTTTTCCCAACTGGCTTTCAACTGGGCACAGCCAATAAGGGGCACTAAGAAGACACTGAAGTTGGAGAGAGGGAGACCATTTTGGGTCCCTTTTTGCCTTATGCAGTGTCTGGCACGAGAGCTTCTTTGCCATGGCTCCAGCCATCTCTTGTGCCAGAATATGCATCTGTCATTCATAGCCCAAGCAGGAAATAGGTGGCGCACTTGAAAAGACAATACCAAGTAGATTTCTTTGTAAGAGGACTATTTACAAAACTGTGGATACAGAGTGGACCCCCAAAATTCACAGGAGTTGTTCCTAGAGCCACTGCTAACTGTGAAAACCTGCACATTTAAGATCTGGTCAGAAAAAAAGACTGTAAATGCCTTTTTTGTGCTTTAAACACTATGCTATGTCTCCCTCAGTTATCTAATTTATTTTTTATATTTTATTTTTATTTTTTGTTGTTGATACAGAATCTCACTACTCAGTTTGGACTTGTAGTGATCCTCCTGCCTCAGCCTCCCTAGTGCTGGGATTACAGGCTTGCACAACTATGCCCAGTTTCAGTGACCAGCATGGTGAGCCCAGGGATTCCAGAGCCAGCACTGTGTGTAGTACCAGGAACTGAACTCGGGACATTATGCTTGCCAAGCAGTTGCTTAGATCGTCAAGCCATCTCTCCAGCCTCTAGTTATGTAATTTAGCTTAATAAAATACATACTAATAAAGCCTTTAAAAGTGCAAGGAGTCTTGGTAGCATCATAGGGATCTTAGGGTTTTAAGAATAACAAACCAGGAAGCACTGATGATAGCTAAACCTCATAGAGAAACCTGATATGAGGCAGAAATGCTGGTGCATGTGCCTGCCATAGGTTACAGAGCAGCAGCCAATCAGCAGCAAGGAAAACTAAATAACACTCCAGGATTGGCTTTCAGACCTCCTGAAAAGAAAAAGTACAGAAGATATTTGTGATTTCCCCAAAATTTCAGTAGTTTGGGTGAGCAATTATTTTTTTAGGTTCTAAGTGAAACTCCATGAATGACTGAGGCTTCCAACTCTGAACTTTGATGTGGTAGACATGAACTATACAGGAACCACAGCAGACAACATATAGACTTGTACATAAGAGAGAGTCCATGTGGATGTCCAAATTTTGGACTGAAGTCATCCAGAAACCATCAGACAAGATATGCAGCCAAATCATGATAATTGCACACACACACACACACAAAAAAAAAACTAGGGAAATAAAACCTCTGATGTTGCTTTCTACTTTTCAAGGAGTTTTTGTATTATGGACCTATGACTGTTTCATGCAGGTAATTCTTCCCTAGAGGAGGAGGGGTGTCTGGTGTACAGTAGCATGTTAGTCCCTGCCTTCCACTGACACCATGTTCCCCATCTATGACAACTACAAATGTCTCCAGAAACTGTCATATATGCCCCTGGAGTGGAGAGCAGTGCTCACTGAACATCCATGGAGCCCTTCCATGAGTGGCAAGTGGATCTCAGGAATGGGAAAATAGGAAGGGCAAGGCCTGTGTACGTAAAGGTTACGTTACTATTGTGATGTGGAACTCACAAGTGATTAAGTACAGAAGTGTATGTGTTAAATACAGAGAGCATAAGTATAGAAACTGTGAGATGATGCGAGGTTGGTTTGAAAAAGCCAGGAATCCAGGGATGGTGACAGACAATAGAAAAAAGGGCCTATGGGAACCCAGACGGCAGGAGAAGCTTCAAATTTTACCATAGGTAGTGGAAGTTATAGAGAGTTAAGAGTCAAGAGCTTCTGGGCATGATTTACACCAGTGGGCCCGTCTTGGAAGAGAACGTATATAGAGACTGCAATCAAGGCGTAACCTAACCAAGAGAAACAATGACACAAATTAAAACCTTAGTTGGGCAAGCAGTGACAGTGGTCCAGCTCCTTGGATACATAGCATATGAGTTCTGAGCTCCAGAGGGCTTGGGCTGCTCTATCTCTATGACTTTTCTTGTTGAAGTTCGCATATTCTCATTCTCAATCTCTCTCTCTCTCTCTCTCTCTCTCTCTCTCTCTCTCTCTCTATCTCTGATTCTCCACATCTCCACCCATTATCTGCAGTTCTCCTCAACATGTATACAGGTATCCCACATTCATTACATCACTGCCTTCCTGGGTTCTCTCCTGCACCTTTTGCTTCATCATCACAGCTTTATGTATTCACTTCCTCAGGAGAATATTTACTGGCCTCCCAGGACTTCCACCGAAGTGGAAACCTCCATGACCCCACAGCTCTTGCATTCTGCGTGGCAAAAAAAAAAAAAAAAAGTATATCACATGATTAGCAACAGCATAAGCATTATCTCACTCCCTTGACTCATGTCTGCAGCAGCCTTCAGCACCTAGATGACGGCACACAACAGACTGAGTCTTGGGGCATCTGTTCTGTGGGAAGCCTTTCTCAAGCAGGGGGCCCACAGGCCCTCTTCTCAAATGAATGGTTGACACTTTTACACCCTTGAACCTGTAATAGCCAGCTTCTTACTGATTCTTGAGATGCTCTCAGACCATTTTTCTTCTTGTCCCAATTCAAAGTACTTGGTGTCTTCTTTTTAAATTAATTTTAATGAAAAGAAATATCAATGAGACAACTTCATGATAGGTTAGTAGGACAGATACAATAATTAATACACTGCATATTGTCTTTGTAGCATTTGTTCAGAGAACAAGATACCAATCTGATATCTTGTATAATCACTATTAGTACAAATCTTTATTCTCACTGAACCAAGAGAAAGTAGCTGTATATAAAGTCCAATAGTACATAGTAATAGTAGGTTATCAGCACAACTGACAATGTCAGAAGCTGTTGACTTGAGCCTTTGACAGCTCAGCATGTTAATGTGGCCTTCCTTTTTATACTTCATGGTTAGACTTTTCTGTTGGTGTTTTTTAAATGGCACTAATCTTTAGCAAGCATACCTCCATTATCTCCAAATTATACGCAATTATTTTCAGGCCCATGCTTAAGTGTCCCCTCTTCTGTTGAAAGAAACAGTTAATGTTTCCATTTTTTCTTTCTCCTTTTTAATTTTCTGTAACATTTTTTGACCAATTTTGTATTCTTATATCAGGTAATTTGAACAATTGATTTGAAAACAACAATATACAATATAGCAACCATCACTGAATTCCTGTTTATTTTGTTTAATGAAATTCTGTATCAATTCTAATGTGTTCCTTTACTATTTTTATTTGTTTTAAAAAGGTAACAACACAAAACTTTCTTTGCAGTGAACTAAAATAAACTAGCAGTATAATGAAACCAATTAGTATTTATATTCAAATATTTTTGAAACATTGGAATAGGTAACTTGGAGAGTATATACATATATATAGAAAATTGTATCCAGAATATTTCTGTTTCTGAAAGGAAAGAACATATATAGAGAGATATATGTCTATATAGGTACATATATAGAGGCATATATCTATATATCTTCATATGTACATGTGTTCATATAGAAGAAATCATGTTGTATTTAAGCTTGTATGTATATTTCATTTAGCATTATGTTCTCCAGTTTCATCCATTTACCTATGAAAACGTCAAGTTTATCTTTCTTTATGTTAGAGTAGTACTCCATGGTGCATAAATACCACATCTTCCTTACCCTTTTACTTAGTTATTATAGACTGTGCTGCCGAAAACATGCATATGTTTGTATAATAATGATATTCTTACTCTTTTAGGAAGACACCTAGAAGGGAACTAGCTGGGTCAAATGGAATTTCTGTTTTTATGTTGCTAAAAGAGCATATTAAATTTAAATCCTTTAGCACAAGAAAACAAAGAGGGTGAGGTAATAGACTTAATTAGCCTCATTAAATCATTTCACATCATGAACATATATCAAAATATTATATTGTAGGGCTGGTGAGATAGCTCAGCAGACTAAGCACCTACTTAAGCAAGTGCAGGGACTGGGGTTCAATCTTGGTACTACATGCTGTGCTGGCCCCACCCTCATGTGCATTGAGCTGGTGACCAAGTCACGGGGGTGCATACCTGTAATCCCAGCACTGGGGAGGCTGAATACAGGAGGATCACTATGAGTCCAAGCTGCATAGTAAGACCCCATACCAAATACATAAAAATAAGTACATAAAACAAAAAATACTATATTTTACCCAATAAATGTGCACAACTATGATTTTTCAAAAAAAATTTAAAACTGTGTAAGAATTCATCCTCAATAAGTTAAAACGTAAAGGCTGGGAGTATAGCTCAGTGGCATAGCATCTGCCTGGAGAGTGTAAGATCCTTACTTAAATTTCTGGTACCTAAAGAAATAGCTAAAACATAATAGTGATAATGCTAGCTCACCAACTGAACTGTAGTCACATTAAAAAACCTGTGATCAATAAAGAATGATAATGAATGATATAACTTGTAATTTAACTCATAAGAGTCTCTAAATAATGTGTGCATGTGTGTAGCTTATGTAAAATATACCACACGGCACTGTACTCTACTTATTTTTAATGTGTTTATATTTTAGAGATATGACTAAGGATATGCAATGCATGATAACTTTTTTCATGTAACTCTAAAATTAATACCTGACAAATGTTGACACCCAAATATGGCAAAAATATAAGAACCCAGAAAAGTACAGAATCTAAAAGTCTTTAGACGTGAAGAACAACAAGGACCCAGGAAAAACTGTCAGTTGTTATTATTTTGATACTTATGTTTCATGAAGAACAATTTGCGGAAATGTGATTGGACAAAAGAGTATGACTAAACTGTAGTACCACGAGGGAACCCCGCAAGGCTTTTCTCTGGAGCTTTCCTTCCCCAGCCCTGGAATGAAAGTCTTGAACCTAATGCCAGCAGCACGTGCTACAGCTTTCGGTGACTGTTCTCCAGGAGCACATGAGTTAAGGGGGTGGAAAACAGTTGTATGTGACCCGTAGCCTGTGGAGCTCCTGATCTCCAGCTCAGTGTCACAAAACTGCTCCTGCTTACTTTTTCACTCCAATGTTACAAGTCATTTTAAGGACCTCAATTGAAACTATGTAAAAAATGACAATACCCAAATCATTTTTGATCGTGAGGTCTTAATATAAGTATAAATACAAACCGATAGTAATAAATAATGGGAACTATATCCAGAATATTTCTGTTTCCAAAGAAAACACAGATGTATGAAAATGTACCCAACACAACAACTCAATACGGTACCTTCAATTCTAGGAGTACTTTTTGGCTCAAAGTAGGTACATAACATATCTATTAAATGAACAAACGTGCAGATGATGTAGTGAGTGTATAAAATGCTATAATTTATTACAGAGGCAGTATATGTGACCATTTCCCCCATAAAGGTTAGGACCAACATCTCTACAATAAAAAACAGTTTAACAAGAGAAATGCATAACAAAGCCGTGTATTCAGTTTTACATAACGTGAAAGTCTTCAGAAGTGAAGAATAATAACCAAGGACCTAGGAAAAACTGTCAGTTTTTATTATTTTTATGCTTGTATTTAATGAAGAATGTATTTGTGGAAATATGATTGGACAAAAGAGTATGACTAAATTGTAGTACCGTGGTGAGGGAACCCAGAAAGGTTTTTCTATGGAACATTCCTTCCCCAGCTGTGGAATGAAATTCTTGAAGGGATTAGGGAGAGAAAGGCCTACATAGGTTTTATTACTTACATAGTTGGAAAAAGGGACCCCTTTGTTTCTATGGCCTGCCTTCAGGAAGAGAAATTCTGATTTCTCTGAATTGCTTCCAAGGAAAAGGAAAGGAGGGAAAAGAAGGGTCAGAGCTTCTTTCCAAGACCTTTCCAGTTTCCTTTTGGTGAGCACACTCAGTGTTCAAAAGCATCATACTTCAAAGTACTATGGCTTGTACTTCAACAATATGTGATGTTCTCAATGCAAAAACTGGCTTATATACTTGGTATGCTAGCTCTTAGCAACAAGGTTCAGCTATTTATTAGCCATACTACATTACTGTCACTGTGCATCAAATTAAATAGTATGT
This sequence comes from Myocastor coypus, assembly GCA_004027025.1. Classification (NCBI taxonomy): domain Eukaryota; kingdom Metazoa; phylum Chordata; class Mammalia; order Rodentia; family Myocastoridae; genus Myocastor; species Myocastor coypus. The sequence continues at coordinate 25,169 of PVJA010019425.1, read as the reverse complement.
GCTCCCCAATGAATATAGTATCTGGAAAAGCTATACTTCAGTGGAAATACTTTTAACCTGATAAGGATACACATGTGTTACATACACACATATACATAATGTATGTAGACACAATCCCTCTAAAGTTTAAAAGTACTAAGGATATATTTTTAAATATTAATGTTAAAGATCAAGATAAGCCTTGAGTTAGAATGGAATAGTAAGGCCTTTTATCTTCTTTTAATTTTAAACTTATGCTAGTCATAAAACCATAAATAGTATTAACAAATACTTATGAGCATTTACTAAACACCTCATACCTTTTCGGTTCTTCATAACTTATAAGTAATTCATATGTACAGCTTAGCCTCATGAAGCAAATGTTCTTATTTCTTCTGATTTACAAATGAAAAAAACAATCAGCATATTATCCACTTGTTCAAATTGCAGAATGTGGGAGAACTGGCCTCAAATACAGGTCGTAATTATTATAGCATACTGCTTTTCAGCAATAAATGACATTGAGGTGATGTGACAGCCAGAAGCAAAAGATGAGACCATTATTCAAAAGCTGAAACAAATTGCTAAGTGAAATTTACTGCCTTTTTATGCAAGAGAGAATCACACTGCCCGTGTGCAAACCCCCCAAGCAGAGCAGACTCCCCATGTAGCACAGGACATGAATTTCAGGGACTGGCAGATTTATGGCAGCAGAAGAGGCTGACATTGGCTGTGAACACTTGAATACTTGAATGGGACTGTTGGGAGTGTCTCAGTCTTTCAAGACCATATTTCCTGGGGTGAAGTCAGGCTGACTTTCACATAAAAGGGCCGCCACCCATAAGTTACCTGGAAGCAGTATGTACACTGACATGGGCTGAGCCTGATTGAAGACACCCATTTAAAGCGATTCTGTCAAATCCCCTCAGGATTTATCCTGAAACCATGTATAGCTGTTTGTAGATCTTTTGTCAGTGTCAGCCATCTGGATTTGACTGACTTGTCAGATTCAAAAGTTACATTGTTTTTGTTGTTGTTATATAAGTCTTGGTTTATCTTAGTCTTAACCATCCAGCAGAAAAGTCTAACCATGAGGTATAAAAAGGAAAGCCATATTAACATGCTGAGCTGTAAAAGACTCACGTCAACAGACTCCAATATTGCTAGTTCTTCTGATAGCCCTCTACCAATATAGACTATTGAACTATACATACAGCTATCTTCTCTTTGTTCAATGAGAAGAAAGATTTGTACTAATAGTGTTTAGAAAAGTTATCATGCCTGCATCTTGTGCTCTGAACAACTACGATGAAGACAATAATAAGCAATGTATTAGTTATTGTATCTGCCCTACTAACCTGTTGTGAAACTGTCATTGCTATTTCTTTCTCATTAATAGTAATAAAAATAAATACATAAAAAATAATAAAATAAATAAACCCATTCTGCTAGTTACCAGTTACTACACTGCGGAAATAACATTTACTGATAAAACTAATTTAAAACCAGTCTCACTGACTAATTGTTCCCATGGCTAAAAATAATTAGTATTCTACTGGAAGTGTGGAAAGTACTATCCTCAAATCTCCCTTTTGGTCCTCCCTCAAGCAAAGCCACAGAAAAATTGTCCAAAGCTGCATGCTGTAATTGCTGTTCCTCAAAGACAGAGCTGTGACTTGGGTGGCTCTTGAGCTTTCCGGGGTAAGGACCATGAAGGCTGGTTAGAAGGTGAAGGAATGAAGACCAGATACAGAGAACTGGGTCAGGTAGAGCCCTCTCTCTAAATGAGAGGAAAGGAACTGCTCAACCAGGACAATGTGTTTACTTAGACCTTTGGTGGGTTGATGTCATGTGACATCCCCTGGCCCAACAACCTGTTCTTGGATTCCCTCAAGGCTTTGTGTCCTCTGGGCTGGAGCAGCTTGTTTCTGTGGCTCCTGCGGGTGCTCTTTGTTCTTGGACCAGCCTTGCTCCAGTGCTGCACATGTGATCAATCTCCAGCCTCAGCCTCTCCCCATAGGACTTTGACTTTGAAGTTGAATATGTCAGCCAGACTTCTGCCACTGTATTAGAATGCCAGACACAAGATACTTGTGAACAATATATATTTAGGCCACTACTTTGGAAGTTCAAGGACAGGGTGCCTACACCAGCTTTGTTCCTTGGAGACATCATGGCCAATGGCAGATGATGGAGTGTGGGCAAGCAGGGAAATGACTCCACCTCAAGCCAAGGTAGAAAGAGGCTGGGAAGGGCTAGCTTACTCCTTGCATCACAGTCCTCCCAGGGAAACCCAGGAGCCATGCGAGGACCTTCTTTGGAGACCATACCCGCCATGACCCAAGCTCGTCACTTGAGGTGTGACCTCCCAAATCACGCTACTTCCCCTGCTAGTGCAACCCTGCACACCACATCTTCAACCCAAGATGATTAGGGGACCACAGTAAGACCATATCCAGACTAAACCAATGGCTTAAGAATATTTCTTTGCATTTTAGTTTCGATCATCAAAGAAGACAATGGTTGCATGAAAGTATTTACTGTTCCAGGTAAGAGATAGGAAACATGTTAAAATAATAAGAAAAATATGTAATTATTATAAACAAATATGTAATTATTAAAACAAGTATGTAACTATTACATAAAACTAAATGACACTCTGGAAATATAACTCTAGATTTCTCAGAACTGACCAAGAAAATAACTGCTACTCTCTAAGACAGCTATGTCTTTAGTTCTGATTTAGGTACTGTTATGGGAGTGCTGCATCCTCTCAAAGCTATAATGGTGATGTCCTGATGCCAGCTACCACAGAATGTGACTATTTAGATACAGGATCTTTCCTTTTTTTTTTTTTCTTTTTGTATTTTAGGGAAGGGTCTACAGTGTTCAGGGTCTCACTACTAGAGCAGACTCAGTGATCCACCTGTTTACAGACCGTCAAGAGCTGGGCTTACAGGTGGATGCCACCATGTCCAGTCTCAATTGCTATCTCAGGGTGTCCTGCGAGTGTGGCCAGCACAGCAGACCTGGGGTTCGATCCCCTGGCCACTGTACCTGCTTCCAGGTGCTTTAATCTGCTGAGGTATTTGGTTGACCCTAGATATAAGATCTTTAAAAGGACAAAGGTGAAGTTAAACCATGAGGGTGGCCCCAAGTCTGATGTGATGGGTATTCCCCTGAGAAGCATGGATTCTCAAAGCTGATGCAGATCTTATGGAACCTAGCATCTGAAGGCTGTCTTCAGATCACCCTCCCCAAGTGCCAGCAAATCTTTCCCTAGTCAGGGCTCTGAGGGGGCAGCACTAAAATTATTGCACAATACTTGGTTTCTGTTAACATTCTTGTGAGCAGTGCAAACCATGCAGCCATGCCTACATCAGTGGAGGAATTAGATCCGCTCCCTGGAAGGGGACTGAAGGGAGAGGACGAGGGCAGGTACAGAGACAGAGACTGTGAAGATGGCCCAGCAAAGAAAGGCAACACACAGTACAGAACATCATACACTCAGTGATGTGGAAAGGCCAAAAGGTGTCACATTACTTGGCTTCAGTTTACACTTCAGAATTCCAAGACCTAGCATCTCAAGTTTTGTGATCAGAATTAAACAGTCATGGCTTGGAGAAAAAAGGAAAGAAAAATTAGGTGGTTGCCCATATGAGGAATGAAATTCCTAATAGTATAGCTGGAGCATAAAAGACCTTCAACAGTCCCTAAATAACACAAATCCAAACACAACTAGCTAATCAGTCTCCTGACATGTCTAGTTTTGTTCAAAAAAGTCATGGACTGGGCAACGGCGGCTTCTGTGCTGCTCTCCCTCCGCACACACAGTCAGCAGCGCTACTCACCCTCACATCTTCTGATGTTTCTGCTCCCATCACCCCTGAGGGTTAGGAATCCTTCTTGGAAATAGAGAGGGTTTTCATACTGGCTGACTATTCATAGAGGAACTAGCTGGAGAGGATATATTGCCATAAAATAACATAAATTTAACACTTGGACCCTAAATGCTTTTACAGAGATATTCTAGTCTACATGGGAAAATTGTTCCTTTGCAAATGGATCTGGGGATACTCTGCTTTCTCTTCAATTGTATAATTCTGAACTCTTAGCCTTATGTGACCTTAAAAATTAAGAATTTAGGGGCTGGGGAGATAGCTCTGAGGCACAAGTGCCTGCTGGGCAAGTGCAAGGTCATGAGTTCGAACCCTGGTCCCACAAAAAAAAAAAATTAAGAATTTAATTTAAAAATACTTCTTAAATTAAGCATATGAGGATAATTTCAGTATGAGAAAATCCTTTTCAACTATTATCAATGGAAACAGCGATATTAATACTTGGCCTTGATGTATTTGGCTGTACCCCCTCCAACAGATCTGTGGAGCTTAAATTCATTCCTCCTTAGTGTCTCAGACATGCTAATTAACACATTGAGTGAACTCTTCCAAGCTTACCCTTCCAGTGCTTTAAAACATCCAAAACGCACATTGGTGGTAGAGAATAGACAATAAACTTTCATCATTAAAATCTTTCTTATGATATAGACAAGCGAGCCTGTCTGCACAGTTCTCATGCTGAAAGTTTATTCCAGAACTCTGGTGACTGAAGTAAAAATAGCCTAGTGTCTCTGCACTCAGATGGAGCCTGATGTCGAGGGAAGGATACCATCCAGCAGAGGCAAAGGCCAGCAGCTGGGAGGGAGCCCTTTCAGAGAGTGAGGTCAAAGGGAGACCCGCAAGTGGAGCATGGTTTGCCTTGTTGTTTACAGAACTGTGGTAAACTGCAAGGCATTTTTGCCATGGAGACCTCTGTGGCTAGCAGTGCAGATCAATGGTAGGGCTCTGCCACACATGCACAAAGCCCTGGGTGCCATCCAGGGAGTTGAAGAAGAAAAAATGAAAATAAAAATACTCAGAAATCCCATTAAACTGTGTTCAGTGCCGGGAAGTTTTCCTCTGCCCCAGGTAAAACCTGTCTCCAATGGACCTCAGCTTATTGCTTTGCTCCTGCATAATTGATCATCTATAGGTCACTTTTAATTACAAAGTCTCATTTCAGAATTACAAGGGCCGAGGGAACACAATCACCCACACCCTGCTCTTCAACCTAAGGTGAGAGTTCTCTTCTCCTAGTAGATGCCTGGGGCTTATTGACCATTGCTGATCTTTAAGGAAAAGAGTATAGGGTGTGTCTATTCAGTCTTAACTTCCTATTTGATTTTCAAGCCCCACATACAGGGGAAAGGAGGGCAACAGAGAGGTCCAGACACTGTCCTGCTTGGCAGTCTTGCCCTCTGAACCTGTGGCTCTTTAAGGATGGCTCTTTCTCTCTTGGGCATGGTTGTGGCCTCTGTGGAGCATCCTTGACACGGACAAATGATGTGCTTTGTGCCCACAGTTCTCCACTCTCCCTCAGCCCTCAGCTAGCAGTGCTGCCCAGCTCCACAGCTGCACTCGTCAGGGAAGGCCATGTGTTCTGCAGACCAAGCCACACTAAAATGATGCCCTGCGAGCTCTGCCTCTGTGGACACATATCCAGGCATGCATGCATGAACCTCACCACCTCTAGGAGTACAATCTGACGCCAGCACTGATAGTCCCGCTGATGGTCTCTTTCATATCCGTGAGCTTTCTCAGCTGTGAGGAAGACTCATGAGGACAGCTGTGAAGCTTTCTACATGATCTCCAGGGGGCCCTATCCTCCCTTAACCACTTCACAGTTGACCTGGAGCATCACGTGCACAGTGCATTGATTCACATGCTGACTATCCCAGCTTCACTCGGACAGGAGTCATCTCAACCAGTGGATTCTTGCTTGCATGAAATATACTCATGTAGCTGTTTGTTGGTACCACATTAACTATTTTTGCACACATTTTTATTTAGAATATTGCATTTACCATTGGTATTTAGCTCTAGTGAAACCTAATAAGTTCTAGGGTTGTTTTTTTAGTGATTTGTGTTTATTTTATTAGTGAAAAGTAAACTATAATTTTGCACTACAATATAAAAACTCTTATCATAAGTACGTTAGATGTAGTTTTGTACTTCTCCAGAACATAGTGATATTCTTTTACAAAACGACGGGCTGAACAGAAAACTCAGTAGAATAAGTGCTTGCCTGGCAAGCACAAGGGCCTGAGTTCAATCCCTGCTACCATCAAACAAAAAAAAAAAAAAAAAAAAAAAAAAAAATTTTTAAAAAAAAAAAAAAAAAAAAAAAAAAAAAAAAAAAAAAAAAAAAAAAAAAAAAAAAAAAAAAAAAAAAAAAAAAAAAAAAAAAAAAAAAAAAAAAAATTCTTTTGCAGACCAAAATGGATACAACATTTGAGATGCTGAAACCAAATAGGAAGTGATGAAAGCTTTGCCAAAGAAAAAACAGAAAAAGGTAAAAATGGTAATATATCAAAGAGGATAAATCCATGTATAAAATTGAAACACAAAAAGACATCTCCTTATTGTTAGCTAGTCAAACACAGAAATGATAGGACACAAAAGAAGAAAGGAAAGTAAGAAAATTTCAATAGAGGTTAGTGATTACAATAATTCTATGGGTGTTGTTAACAAAGTTGACAAACATCTAAGAAGCTATCCTGTAATAAAAAATGAGGGAAAATATTATTTAAAATACTTATGTACCTTTTAGAGCAAGCAATATGGAACTCCTTAGCTATTTATTCAAAACAGGGCATTCAAAAAATCATTTAAACTTTAGATGCCTGAACCCATCTTGCCTGGATGCCTGCCAGGTAAGGACCCTCAGCCTAAGTCCCCATTGTTTTTTTGTTTTTTTTTTTTTAGTCCTCCTGCTCGAGTTCCATTCCCAAAGCCATCTGGCATCTCCTCTGGCAACCCGTCGGGCCTGCGAGACTATCAGGGCTCCTCTACTCCACAGCTCCAACTCCACCCACAGTCCCAACCATGCGGCCTCACAGCAGCCAGCAGCCTGAGCTCTGACACGCAACCAGGCACTTATGGCAGAGAACCAATTTGAGGGATCCTGATCAAAAGCCCATAGATGCTAACAGTATAACTTCACCAAAGTTCAGAGATCACTGCCACACGAAATGATGACAAGGAGTAAGATGCAATCTCAAGGCCCAAGCCCAACAAAATCAAATACAGGAGACACTAATATGAAAGAAAATGGGAATCATGCAGACAAAACCTCTGAATCGGTAGCATGTGAGGGAGACAGACAAGTGCAGAAACGTACAGAGCAACTCAGATCAGAGATAAAATTTGAAGTAAAAAAAAAGAAATGCATGAAGTGAAAAAACAACTGGAGAAACGCATAGAGGAAACTGGGGCAGAAATAATACTGGAAGTTAAGAAAGACATGTCTAAATTAATAGCATTCAAAGTAGGGGAACACCTACAGAAGGTAGAGAGGAGAACAGAACAGAAATAATCTCTGAACTACAGAGAGAAAGGGTAACTATAATGAGAGACTTCAATTCTACTAAAGAAGACATTGATAAAAAATTAGAGGAGAATAGAAAAATGATGGATTCCCTGAATGAACAATATAGGAAAGAAATACATCACATGAAACAGTTCCAAAGAGATATACAAGAAAATAAAATCTCAATCACAAGTTGTGAAACCCGTATGAATGAAAGTAAAGATAGAGTTTCACATCTTGAACACACAGTAGCAGCCAGTGAAAAAATAAGTAAGGATCTCTTAGAAACAACTAGGATGCAGGAAAAAATAATTCAACATCTGCAAGATGATGCAAAAATGAACAATATGAGATTAATAGGAATCAATGAGAAAGGAGTCAATACAAAGGATATAAAAAGAATATGAGCAGAAGTAACAGCAGAAAGCTTCTCAAATACGAAAAACAATTGGACATACATGTAACCGAAGCATACAGAACCCCAAAAGCATCAACCAACTAAAAACACATCCAGACATAGAATACTCAAGATTCCAGAAGTTCAGCAGAAGAATAGTATACTAAAAGCTACTAGACAAAAGAAACAGATCACATTTAAAGGAAAACCCATCATAATAACAGCAGATTTCTCTTCACAAACCGTGAAGTCAAGAAGAGCATGGAACAAAGTGCTTCAAGTCCTCCATGAAAACAAATTTCAGCCCACACTGTTATCTCTTGCAAAACTCTCAAGTATGAGGGAGAAGTGAAATATTTCCACTACAAGGAACAACTAAAGAATTTCGTGACATCAAAGCGAACAGTACACAGTATTCTAATAAATATTTTACAGGGGGACCAAAATGACCGGATTTGAACAAATAAGAACAGAATGATACCACCAAATAGAGTAACCAACTAAACAGAATAAAATGAAAGACATGTCAATCATAAGTTAATACATTTCAATTATAACTATCAATGTAAATCAACTCAATTCTCCAATTAAAAGAAGTAGACTTGCAGAGTGGATAAGGAAACAAAGCCCAACAATATGCTGCATACAAGAAACACACTTAACTCATAAAGAAACTTACAGGCTTAAAGTTCAAAGTTGGAAAACAATACTACATGCTCCAGCACCTCAAAAAAGTAGGGTTAGAAATCCTGTTTGCAAACAGTCTAAACATCAAACCAAGATTGATCAAACGAAATAAAGAAGGTCACTACATATTGGTAAGGGGAAAAATTCATAATGAAGAGGTGACACTCACAAACATATATGCACCCAACACGAGAGAAGCAAGTTGCATAAAACAAATAATAATAGACATGAAAAATCTCATATCCAATACCACAATCCTAACAGAAGACTTCAACACCACTTATCTGAAAAAGATAGGTCAAGCAGACAAAAAATCACCAAAGAACTAGAAGAACTGAACCAGCACTTGGAACAACTGGACTTAGTGGACATACACAGAGTGTTCCACCCAACCACTTCAAAATACACATTTTTTCAGCTGTACATGGAACATTTTCAAAAATAGATTGTATATTACTTCATAGATCATCCTTAGTTATGGAAGAAATCAGAAATTATCCCATGCATATTATCTGACCACAGTGCAATCAAATTGGAAATAAATGACAAAAGAAACCATAGGAATTCCAGGATTACATGAAAATCAAACAACATTCTTCTCAGCAACCAGTGGGTTACAGATGAAATTAAACAAGAAATTAAACAGTATTTATAATTTAATGAAAATTCAAACACAACCTACCGGAATTTGTGGGATGCAATGAAAGCAGTTCTTAGAAATAAAATTATAGCTCTGAACTCACACATTAAGAAAATAGAACAGGAATAAATAAACAATTTTATGCAGCACCTAAACTGAATAGAAATGGAAGAGCAAACGAAATCTAAAGCCCAAAGGCAGGAGAAAATTATAAAGATTAGAGTAGAAATTAATTCATTTGAGACAAAGAAAACAATACAAAGAATTAATGAATCCAAAAGCTGGTTCTTTGAAAGATTAAATGAGATTTATAAGCCCCTAGCTAACCTCATCAAAAAGAGGAAAGAAAGGACTCAAATTCAAGCAATAAGGGATGAAAAAGGTGAAATTACTACAGACCCAGCAGAGATAGAGGATCATAAATAGCTACTTTGAGAATCTTTACTCTCACAGAATTGAAGTCACAGATGAAATGGACAGATTCCTAGAAAAGTACAAATTACCAAAACTGAATCAAGGAGATATTAGAACTCTCAATAACCCAATAACAGCCAATGAAATACAAAATGTAGTAAAAAGCTTACTGACAAAGAAAAGTCTGGGACCTGATGGATTCATCTCTGAATTCTACAAGAAATTTAAAGAAGACAACCCCAGTACTCCTCAAACGCTTCAATGAAATTGAAAAAGAAGCAATCCATCCAAAATCATTCCTAGGGGCAAGTATTACACTAATACCCAAACCAGAAAGACATATAACTAAAAAAAGAAGACTACACGCCAATTTCTCTCATGAGCATAGATGCAAAAATACTCAATAAAATCATCACCACTGGAATACAACAAATCTTCAAGAAGATTATACACCACGACCAGGTGGGATTCATTCCAGAGATGCAAGGATGGTTCAGTATACATAAATCTATATATGCAATACACTATATCAATAGGGGCAAAACCAAAAGTCACATGATCATCTCAATTGATGCTGAAAAGGCCTTTGACAAAGTCCAGCACTCATTCATGTTCAAAGTCCTACAGAAAATTGGAATAGAAAGCCTTCACATCTACCTGATAAAAGCCATCTACAACAATCCAACAGCTAGCATAATTCCAAATGGGGAAAAACTGAAATCTTTCACTCTCAAGTCTGCTAAAAGACAGGATGTCCCCTATCACCACTCCTATTCAATGTAGTTCTGGAATCATTAGCTACAGCCATTAGACAAGAAAGAGAAATAAAAAGAATAAGAATAGGTACAGAAGAAGTAAAACTATCACTAATTTTTAAAAGAATTTATTTTATTTTATTTTATTGCTTCAGAACTTTTGTTTGTTTGTTTATTTATTCTTATGGGCGGCTCAGCCTGCCCTCAGGGCAGGGCTGGCACAGCATGTGGTGCCAGGGATTGAACCGCGGTCCCTGAAGCCACCTAAGCTTTCCTAAGCAGGCTCTTTAGACCACTGAGCCATCCTGACAGGCCCAAAACTATCACTATTTACAGATGACAAGATAATCTACTTGGAAGACCCAAAGAACTTCTCCAAGAAGCTGCTGGAATTAATACAGAAATTCAGTAGCATAGCAGCTTACAAAGTCAACACACAAAACTCAATAGTATTCCTGTACACAGATAACAAACACACTAAGAGAGAAATTAGAGAAATAGTACCTTTTATGATAGCACCGAAGAAAATGAAATACTTAGGAATTAACCTAACTAAGGAAGTAAAAGACGTTTTCAATGAAAACTATAGTACTCTGAAAAAAGAGATCCTAGAAGATCTCAGAAAATGGAAAGCTATTCCCTGCTCCTGGATAGGAAGAACCAACATTGTGAAGATGGCCATACTCCCTAAATTGTTGTACAGATTTAGTGCAATTCCTATCAAAACACCATCAACATACCTCACAGACCTGGAGAAATCATTCTTAAAATTTATTTGGAATCAAAAAAGACCCAGAATGGCAAAGACAATTCTGGGCAACAAAAGTAAGGCAGGAGGCATTGCAGTTCCTGACCTAAAGTTATACTACTAAGGTACAGTAATAAAATCAGCATAATCAGCATGGTGCTAGAAAAAAAAAAAAAAAAAAAAAAAAAAAAAAAAAAAAAAAAAA
>PVJA010019425.1:0-13837 GCA_004027025.1 Myocastor coypus | reverse complement strand
CTACATGCTGAAAACTAAAACTTGACCCTAGTCTATCACCATGCGCTAAACTTAAGTCGAAATGGATTAAAGATTTAAATATTAAAAGAGAAACATTAAGTTTCCTGGAAGAGAAAGTGGGAGAAAATCTTGAAGACATTGGGGTAGGGAAAAAAATTCATGGACAAGCTGTATTACAAATTATGCCTTCATTTTTGTAAACTTTATCAGATCTAATTTACAAGACGACTAGGTTGCATCTTACATAAACATAAGTCATGAAAATAGATGGCCAAATTAAAGGTAAGTAGGTCAGTTTTCTCAGTTAGTAAATTATAACTTATAAAATTACAAATTAAAGGTGGGTTGTAACAACCTCCTTTTTTACTCTACTTGAAGAATATATTTAAAAATAAAACCAAAACACCATAAAAGAAAGAACTGGGAGAGGCCAAGATAATGTTGTGGTAACAGAATTCAGGTGCTGTGCTTTGATCCAACCATGCCTAAGCCATCTGCACCATGAAACACAGCATCCTGTGGATATCATTACAAGCTCTCAAACTCACCATTTAATTCGGACAAATTTATAGGCACCAGAAACCTACTTGATTGTCCCATAATATTATTTTTAAATTCATCCAATCACTAAAAACAACATAAAAATTTATGGATCAGTATATTTTTAAAAATCAGTCATTCTGTATTGGTAAAATGTTTGGGGCTTTGAAAAGGGAAATCCCTGTACCTATGGTACACTGACCTAGGCTTTCTTCGGCATGAATGCTATAAGAATATAAAACGCTCAAAGATTTTCCAAGGAGAAAACCCCCTGTGAGATAAAAATGGGGAAGGAACCAGGCAAGGCTGGTCATTTGACTAAGATGGAAGTGTGACCTAGAGCACAGGATAATGGAGGGCTGGATACTGCAGCACAGGTTCCACAAAGGCACTGGTGAGCCCTCAAGCCCAGAATCGGTCCAAATCACCAGGAGCAAGTCTCATTAGCATCCCCACTGCTAAAGTATGGCCCGAGTTCCAATGAAACGTTGCATGTCAAGAGCAGCAGAAACTGCATGTCCAGTAATTGGGAAATTTTGCAGCCAGATTGTTATGGCTGATCCTATGACATGGCAGACACAAGTCGCACTAATGAAGCAGTTAATTCTGGTACCAAATGGCAACTATTAATTCAGAGGAGCAAATTAAAACTTTCTGATTACCATGGGTGTTGTGGCACATGCCTGTAATCCCAGAGTTTAGGAGGCTGAAAACAAGAGGATCACCTTAAGTCCGATCTGTGTTAGAGAGACCCTGCTGACCCTGTACTAAAATGCATTTTAAAAACTTCTGATTTTAGAAGCAAAAGATGTCTTCCTAAGAGTTTTTGGTTAAGGAAAATAAGCAGAAATTGGCTGTAAGACGCAGGCACTTTGGCTAACTTTTTAAGCTAGAACCTAAGTACTATCTTTCTGCCCTCTGTCCAGTCCTCTTCGTTGGGTTTATTACCCACACCCCAAGGCAAACCATCACTATGACATATAGCACAACCAAGGCAATAGCCATGCAGTCATGATGTCAAATTCACCCTTGTAACTTTCAATTAGAATCTACTCCAGGCTCCTCAAATCAGCACCCCCTTAGGCCATTTCTTTTCTTTTTCCTTTGAATTCCCAGTAAGCTTTGGAACCAAAGCCCATAATTCTTTTTGTTCTACTGCAGTATTCCTCACACAGAGGTAGTTTAACAACTACATACCTCTGAACAACATGGCAGAGAATAGTGAAACATTTATGAAGAACATTAATACGAGCGAGTGGTTTTAAATCTGCTCTTATAATTAGCTGTTCCTGAGAAAATTATACCCTAGGACTGAAACCAGAGATTCTAGACTGTTCTCTTCAGCTCCAGACTTCATTACTCATAATTCTTAACTCATTGAGTCTATGTAAATGGGCCCACTAGGGCCTACTGCCCCATGCCAGTTGTAGACTATCAATTAGTAGTGATGCTCTCTTAGGGGTTTATTTGGAGGAACCCTGCAATAGACTAAAACAATGATTCTCAAAGGATAGCTTCTGGAACAGCTGCACTTAGAGCATACTGACATGCAATTCATCAAAGCCCTCTCTCAGACCCACCAGAACTCTAGGGTTGAATCTAGCCACTCTGATGCAACTCGTATTGAGTTACCGGTGAAACTGGCAACGTTGGAAGCTGTTGATTTAAACCTCTTACAGGTCATCATACTAATCTAGCTCTGTTTCATACCTCATAATTAAGCTTTTCTGCTGGGTGACCAAGGGCAAGTTAAAGCAAGACCTATATAACAAAACATTCATCTTTTATATCTTCCAAGGTCAAATCCCCTCAGGATTAACTTTGGAACCATGTACAGTGCTTTGTAGAACTGTTGTCAGTGTCAGCCTTCAGGACGACTTAAGGCCACTGCTTGACCAGTTTGCTGTCTGTGAAAGCCTGAGAGAACATTTATTCTCTAGGTTACTCTCCTTAGACACACTATACTTCATTTATCCCTTTCCTCTGAGATCCCATAATCTCCTTGACTGGAAAATTTGGGACACCTCTGAGTTAGGGGATGTTAAGGCACAGGTTCTCTTTTGTCCTGAGTCATCACTGACCTTGAAGAGCTAGGGCCAAAATATTGGCTATCTTCGTAGCCCTTCTTTTTCTCCAATTTTTAATCTGTTAACTTATGTTCTCAACCCTCCATCAGAGAATATTGAACTTCTTAGACATAGATTGAAATTGGTATTTTCCATCAATCACTGATATTCTAATAAATCCCTATAGAATGTGATAAAAGCAGTTACACATTTTTAAAAAGGCATTTAGAAATCCAAGATGTACAAAATTATAGCCTGCTGAGCTTATGGCATTTTTCCTCATCTCTTACTTGCAATCAACATCCTTTTTTGTTGTTGTTTAGTCTACCATTTATTTGGGAAAAAGTATAGCAGTAAGTGAGTTTACATTAGAACCAGTACACATCTAAAAGACCAGAATGACAGGCATTCCAAGCATATTTTTAGCATTGCACATTGGTGCACATTAATGTGAAAAATCTTTAGAAGGTTCCTAGGACCAATATCTGATTCATCTTGTGTACATAAGTGCATGGTCTTGTTCCTGCTATGCTTCCTCTCTTTTCTGCTTCCAGTCACTTCATTGTTAAATCCATAAGTCTTTGATGGCCATTCAGCTGTGTTATGCCCTTCCATTTTTATATCTTCTTTAGAGTTCTTACACTAGGGAGACTATATGATATTTACACGTAGAAGTCTGGTTTATTTCACTTATGAGTATATGTTCACTGTACATCCACTTATATATAAAGTATCCAGTTTATCATTCTTTATAGCTAAGTAATATTCCATTGTATAAAAATACCACATCTGGGTCATGAGGCTCCAGGACCACACCCAGCCCCCGGACTCGCCCCGACAGCCCACCCTGGCCCCGCCACCACTTTGCCTGGTCGTGTGGTGCTGGGACCAAGCCCCAGCTCCCGGACTCCACTCATCACCCCCAAACACCAACCCAGACTCATCTGCAATCCTGACTGGACCAACCAGCAGACTCAGCCCTCGTCCATTCACTGACTCATCAACAACCTGAGCTCAGATTCCACCCACCTTCCCAACCAGGGCTCGTATTGGCCAGGTAAGAACTCTCTCAGTCCAATACATCCCCCCAACTTGACAACTGCCCAAACCCTGACTACACCCATATTTCCCACATGCCCACCCACTATACCCACATGGCGACACACAGGGCCTCATGGTAGCCAGAAGTCTGAGCTCCGACATGCAGACAGACACCTTTGGAAGGGAACAAGCTTGGTGGATCCAGACCCAAATTTCCATAGGTGCTAACTTTATAAGTTCACCAAGGTGCAGAGATCACTGCCATAAAAAATGATAAGGGGAAAGATCAAGATCCAATCCCAGATCCCGAGTCCACACAAAACAAATACAGGAAACAATACCATAGAAGAAAATGGGAATCATGCAGAGGAAATCTCTGAATCAGTAGCAGCCAAGGTTGAAAGGCAAGTGCAGAAATGTATAGAGAAACTTAGAACAGAGATGACATACGAAGTAAAAAAAATGTATGAAAAATTAGACGCTGAAGTGGAAAAACAACTACAGAAACATATAGAAGAAACCAGAGCAGAAATAACCTCTGAAGTTAAAAAAGACCTCTGTAAATCAATAGCATCTAAAGTGGAGGAAAACAGAGCAGAAATAATGTCTAAACTAGAGAGAGAAGGAATAACTATAATGACAGAATTCAATACTATTAAAGAAGACATTGATAAAAAATTAGAGGAGAATAGAAAAATGATGGATTTCCTGAGTGAAGAATATAGGAAAGAAATAGATCACATGAAACAGTTTCAAAGAGATATACAAGAAAATAAAATCTCAGTCACAAGCTGGCAAAACTTTATGAACCAAAGTGAAGGTAGAATCTAGATCTTGAAGACAAGGTCGCAGCTAGTGAAAAGATAAGAAAAGATCTCTTAAAAACAATTAGGATGCAGGAAAAAATAATTCAACATCTGCAAGATGATGCAAAAATGAACAATGTGAGATTAATAGGAATCAATGAGAAAGAAGGAGTCAATACAAAGGATATAAAAAGAATATGGGCAGAAATAATAGCAGAAAAAATCACAAATATGAAAAACAATCAGACATATAGGTAACTGAAGCATACATAACCCCAAAAACATCGACCTGACTAAAAACACATCCAGACATATAATAGTCAAGATTCCAGAAATTCAGCACAAGAATAGTATACTAAAAGCTTCTAGAGAAAAGAAATAGATCACATTTAAAGGAAAACCCATCAGAATAACAGCAGATTTCTGCCACAAACTATGAAATCAAGAAGGGCATGGAGCAGAGTGCTTCAAGTCCTCCATGAAAACAAATTTCAGCCCAGACTGCTATAACCCGCAAAACTCTCTTTCAAGTATGAGGGAGAAGTGAAATACTTCCATGACAGGGAAAAACTAAAGAATTTCATGATGTCAAAGCCAACCCTACACAGCATACTAAAAAATATTTTAGAGAGGGACCAAAATGACTCAAACTCAAGAAATGGGAACAGAAAGATCCCACCAAATAGGCTACTCAATTAAACACAGGAGAAAAAGAGGTAAACAGTAGTAAGTAAACATCGTGTCAATCATAAGTCAACATATTTCAATTATAACCATCAATCTAAATGGACTCAATTCTCCAATTAAAAAAAATAGATTGGCAGAGTGGATAAGGAAGCAAAATCCAACAATATGCTGTATACTAGAGACACCTAACTCATAAAGAAACTCATAGACTAAAAGTGAAAGGATGGAAAACAATACTTCATGCTCCAGCACCTAAAAAAAAAAAAAATCAGGGGTAACAATCCTGTTTGCAGATAGTCTAAACTTTAAACCAAGACTGATCAAATGAAATAAAGAAGGCCACTACATAAGGAAAAACTTCAAGATGAAGAGGTGACACTAATAAATATGTAGGCCCCCAACATGGGAGCAGCAAGTTGTATAAGACAAACCTTAATGGACATGAAAAATCTAAT
Organism: Myocastor coypus; assembly: GCA_004027025.1. Lineage (NCBI taxonomy): Eukaryota > Metazoa > Chordata > Mammalia > Rodentia > Myocastoridae > Myocastor > Myocastor coypus. Next base: position 8,242 of record PVJA010019425.1, on the reverse strand, counting down.
AGCCAACACCACAATCTTAACAGGAGACCTCAACACCCCCTTATTCAATAAAGATAGGTCAAACAAACAAACACTTAGCAAAGAAGAAGTAGAGCTGAACCAGAACTTGAATCAACTCGAATTAGTGGACATACACAGAATGTTCCACCCAACTACTTCAGAATACACATTTTTTTCACCTGCACATGGGACATTTTCGAAAATAGACCACATATTAGTCTATAGGTCATGCTTAATAAGTATACGCAAGAAAACAGAAATTATCCCATGCATATTATCTGACCACAGTGCAATGAAACTGGAAATAAATGACAACAGAAACTACAAGAGGGGGCCCGGCAGGATGGCTCAGTGGTTTAAAGCGCCTGCTTAAGAAAGCTTAGGCAGCTGCAGGGACTGCGGTTCAATCCCCGGCACCACATGCTGCGCCAGCCCTGCCCTCAGGGCAGGCTGAGCCGGCCATACAAATAAATAAATAAATAAACAAACAAAAGTTCTGAAAGAAAAAAAAAAAAAAAACTACAAGAACCCCAGAAATACATAGAAATTAAACAACACTCTTCTCAACAACCAGTGGGTTACAGATGAAATTGAACAAGAAATTAAACAATATCTTGACTGAGGCAGAAGGATTCCTGCAGGGTCTAGGCTATGTAGCAAACTCAAAGCCAGCCTAAACTGCATAGCAAGACTCTGTCTCAGGGTTGGGCAAGATAGCTCAGTGGTCTAAAGCACCTGCTTAGGCAAGCTTAGGAAACCTCATGGACCAAGATTCGATCCCCAGCACCACATGCTACGCCAGCCCCACCCCCAGGACAAGCTAAGCTATAATATAAATGAAGGTTTTTAAAAAAAGAAAAGGGCCAAGCATGGTGATACATGCTATATTCCCAGCACTTGAGAGGCTGAGGCAAGAGGATTGGTGTAAGTTCAATACAAGCCAGAGCTACAAAAGTGAGCTCAAGGCCAGCCTGAACTGCATAGCAAGACCCTGTCTCAAAAGGAAAAAACAAAAAAAGAAAAAAGCCTTTAAAAAAAAAAAAAAAAAAAAAAAAAAAAAAAAAAAAAAAAAAAAAAAAAAAAAAAAAAAAAAAAAAAAAAACCATTAAAAAAAAAAAAAAAAAAAAAAAAAACCTTGACAGAAAAGCTAGGAACATAACTCAGTGCTAGAGCACTTACCCACTAGATATGAGGTCTTGGGTTCAATCCCTATTAACACAGAAAGAACAAGTCAATAGCAAAAATTAAAAAGTCATAAAAAAAAAAAAAACAATATCTTGAATTTAATGAAAATTCAAACATAACCTACCGGAATTTATGGGATGCAATGAAAGCAGTTCTTAGAGGGAAATTTATACCTCTGAACTCACACATTAAGAAAACAGAATGGGAACAAATAAATACTCTCCTGGAGCACCTCAATCAACTAGAAATAGAAGAGTAAACAAAATCGAAAGCCGAAAGACGCGAGGAAATTATAGCAGAAATTAATTCAATTGAGACAAAGAAAACAATACAAAGAATTAATGAATCCAAAAGCTGGTTCTTTGAAAAAGTAAATAAGATTGATAAGCCCCTAGCTAACCTCATCAAAAAGAGGAAAGAAAAGACTCAAATTCAAGCAACAAGGAATGAAAAGGGTGAAATTACTACAGACACAGCAGAGATTCAGAGCATCATAAATAACTACTTTCACAATCTTTACTCTTCCAAAACTGAACACACAGATGAAATGGACAGATTCCTAGAACATCATAAATTACCCAAACTCAATCAAGAAGATATAACAACTTTCAATAACCCAATTACAGCCAATGAAATACTAAATATAATAAAAAGCCTACAGACAAAGAAAAGTCCAAGACCTGATGGATTCACTACTGAATTCTACAAGAAATCTATAGAAGACATAATCCCAACACTCCTCAAACTCTTCAATGAAATTGAAAAGGAAGAAATCCTTCCAAAATCATTCCTAGATGAAAGTATTACACTGATAGCAAAACCAAAGAGAGATGCAACTAAAAAAGAAAACTACAGGCCAAATTCTCTCATGAACATAGACGCAAAAATCCTCAGTAAAATCTTTGCCAACAGAATACAACTAATCATCAAGAAGATTATACACTATGACCAGCTAGGATTCATCCCAGGGATGCAAGAATGGTTCAATATATGCAGATCTATAAATGTAATACACTATATCAATAGAGCCAAAGCCAAAATTCACATGATCGTCTCAAATGATGCAAAAAAGGCCTTTGACAAAGTCCAACACTCATTCATGTTCAAAGTCCTACAGAAAATTGGAATAGAAGGCCTCTACCTCAACTTGATAAAAGCCATCTACAACAATCCAACAGCTAGCATAAATCTAAATGAGGAAAAACTGAAGTCTTTTACTCTCAAACCTTGTACAAGACAAGGGTGTCCCCTATCACTACTCCTATTCAGTATAGTTCTGTAATCATTACACACAGCAATTAGACAAGAAAGAGAAATAATAGGAATAAGAATAAGTAAAGAAGAAGTAAAATTATCACTATTTGCCGATGACATGATAATCTACTTGGAAGGCCCAATGAACTCCCCTAAGAAGCTACTAGAATTAATACACAAATTCAATAGCACAGCAGGTTATAAAGTCAGCATACAAAAATCAATAGCATTCCTCTACATAGATAACAAACACACTGGGAGAGAAATTACAGGAACAATACCTTTTATGATAGCACCAAAGACAATGAAATACTTAGGGATTAAACTAACTAAAGAAGTAAAGCACCTTTTCGATGAAAACTACATTACTCTGAAAAAAGAGATCCTAGAAGATTTCAGAAAATGGAAAGATATTCCCTGCTCCTTGGTAGGAAGAGCCAATATTGTGAAGATGGCCATACTCCCTAAACTGTTATACAGATTTAATGCAATTTCTATCAAAATACCATCAACATACCTCACTGACCTGGGGAAATTACTCCTAAAATTTATTTAGAACCCAAAAAGATCCAGAATTGCAAAGACAATTCTGGGCAACAAAGGTAAGGCAGGAGGCATTACAATTCCTGACCTAAAGTTATACTGCAAAGCTACAGTAATAAAATCAGCATAGTATTGGCAAAAAAAAAAAAAAAATTAGACCTGAGGATCAATGGAATAGACTAGAAGATGCAGAAACAGATACGAACACACTCAGCCACCTTATCTTTGAGAAAGGGGCCACTAGTAACCTCATCAAAAAGAGGAAAGAAAGGACTCAAATACAAGCAATAAGGAATGAAAAGGCTAAAAGTACTATAGACCCAGCAGAGATTCAGAGGATCATCAATAACTCTCAGAGGTAAGAGATCCTTTCTTATCTTTTCACTAGCTGAGACTGTGTCTTCAAGATCTTCACTTTCATTCATATTGTTTCATGCGATCTATTTCTTTCCTATATTTCTCCATCAGGGAATCCATCATTTTTCTATTCTCCTCTAATTTTTTATCAATGTCTTCTTCAGTAGTATTGAAGTCTCTCATTATAATTATTCTTTCTTTCTCTAGTTCAGATATTATTTCTGTTCTGTTCTCCTCTCTACCTCTCTGTAGATGTTCCCCTACTTTGGATGCTGTTAATTTAGACATGTCTTTTTTAATTTCAGATATTATTTCTGCTCTGGTTTCCTCTATACGTTTCTCTAGTTGTTTTTTCCACTTCATGTATTTCTTTTTTGACTTAAGATGTTATCTTTGATCTGAGTTGTTCTATACATTTCTGCATTTGTCTGTCTACATCATATGCTATCTATTCAAAGATTTTGTCTGCATGATTCCCATTTTCTTCCATGTTAGTGTCTTCTATATTTGTTTTGGGTAGATTCGGGACCTGAGATTGGATCTTGCTCCTTGTCTTTATCATTTTTTATAGAAGTGATCTCTGCACTTTGATGGACTTATGCAGTTAATGCCTATGGAAATTTGGTTCAGGATCTACCAAGCTTGTTCCCCCGCCACACGTGCTTGGCTGAGATTGGTGCTCAGGCAGCTGGCTGCCATGAGGCCCCGTGGGTCAAGACAGTGGTCAGCAGTGTGGGGACGGTTGGTGGTCATATGGGGCCAGTGGGTGGAGTCAGGGCACGGGCTAGTTGTTGAGTCAGGGGATGAACACCGGCTCAGAGTGTTCTTACCTGGTTGTCCTGAGGCCCAGTCGGAAGGTGGGCTCCTTCCTGACTCTGGCTGTTGGTGAGTCGGGGAATCCATGCAGTCTGAGGCTGCTGCAGGACCTGGTTGGGATGGCGGGCTCAGTCTGAGGTGGAGCCAGGTAGGCCGCCAAGCTGTTGGATCAAGATGTTGTGTGGACAGCTCCGAGGTGGAGCTGCTGTGCTGCTGGCTCTAGATGGATGAAGATGGCACACATGCAGCACCAAAGTGGAGCCGCCGTGCTGCTGGATAGAAATGCCACAGGAGCAGGTCCCGGGGGGAGACGCCGTGCTGCTGGATGGAATGGCGCAGGAGAATATGGGGGGAGGGGGGGCAACTAGTTGTTTTTAAGAGATCCTTTCTTACCTTTTGACTATCTGTGACTGTGTCTTCAAGATCTGAGACTCTATCTTCATTTTCACTCATACGGTTTTGCCAGCTTGTGATTGAAATTTATTTTCTTGTGTATTTCTTTGAAACTGTTTCATGTGATGTTTTTCTTTCCTATATTGCTCAATCAGGGAATTCATCATATTTCTATTCTCTAATTTTTCTTATTAATGTCTTCTTTAGTAGTACTGAAGTCTCTCATTATAGTTATCCTTTCTCTCTATCTTTCTGTAGTTGTTCACCTACTTTAAATGCTATTAATTTAGACATGTCTTTTTCAACTTCAGAGGTTATTTGTGCCCTAGTTTCCTCTATACTTTTCTGCAGTTGTTTTTCCACTTCAGAGTCTATTAATTCATGCATTTCTTTTTTTACTTTCAGTGTTACCTCTGATCTGAATTGCTCTATACGTTTCTGCCCTTGTCTGTCTACCTCAGATGCTACCGATTCAGAGATTTTGTCTGCATCATTTCCATTTTCTTCCATGTTAGTGTCTCCTGTATTTGTTTTGGGTGGACTCAGGACCTGAGATTGGATCTTACTCCTTGTCTTTCTTTATCATTTTTTATAGAAGTGATGTCTGCACTTTGATGGATTTACGCAGTTAATGCCTATGGAAATTTGGGTCTGGATCCACCAAGCTTGTTCCCCTCCAGATGTGCCTGGCTGCAAGTCAGAGCCCCGGCAGCTGGCTTCTATGAGACCCCGTGGGTCAGGACAGTGATCAGCAGTGTGGGCATGGTGGTTGGTTGTGTGGGGCCAGTGGATGGAGTCAGGGTTTGGGCAGTTGAGTCAGGGGATGAATACCTGGTTGTCCTGAGGCCCAGACAGGAAGGTGAGTTGAATTGGAGCTCAGCTTGTTGGTGAGTCAGGGAACGGACATGGGCTGAGGCTACTGTACGACCTGGTCAGGATGGCAGAGTCTGAGGTGGAGCCGCCGCACTGCTGCATCTAGATGGCACACAAGCAGGTCCCAGGTGGAGCTGCCGCACTGCTGGATCAAGTCAAACACAGTTACCCAATCCTCTTGCCCCTTCCTAAAGTAGTTCTGACAGTCATCTTCCACGGGTGGTCTTATAAATTATGATCAAAGATATAGTGAATGCAGCTGTCTAGGGCCATCCTTACAGAAGAAAATTCATAAAAAGGCTATCATATATGCTCACTCACCTTACTTACTCCATGTGACACTGTGAGACTTCTGGCTCTTCTCCAAAGTCAGATGATATGAAAGGTAAACATTTTTAATCAACTCAAGAAGTGGAAGCAGCTACCAAAGCAAAACTAAAGCCATTCATAAAAGAGGACTTCCAGGACTTCTTCAGTAAGTGGCAACAATCATAAGTGTGTTTGAAGCAAGGTAGAATATTCTGAGAATTGATGACAGTGTATCTTCTGTTGTAATAAATTTTTAAAATTTAATCCTTTAACGTATTTTTCATTACACATTCTACCATCCCTATAAGAAGAATACTGTTACTCTACCAATTTTGTTAGAAGGAAGCTGAGGTTTAGAAAGTAAATGTTCTTCAGAAGATGGGGGTGAGACACATGATCAAAGGAAGATGTGGAAAGTTTGGCTTTAACACAAAGAGAGACACTTTCTATGCTCATAGGACAGACAGCAGGAATTAAGCACAGAGTGGAAGGCTCCTAGAGGTGTCACCAGTGTAGGTCTCTGTGCAAAAGCCAGTCCAGGATTGAAACAGAGTCAGTCTGTGAGCCGAGTTCCTAATACCTATCATTCTATTATACTGCTAGCACACAGAGCATATTAACACATAACACCTTGTCCATATTTCTGTCTTCCCCAGTAGCTAGAGGTGCAACTTCATCTCTACAGTTTAGTCAAGTTTGGGCACATGGTAATGCTAAATGTTGACAAAATTGATGAATGAATGATGGTGCTAATCCTATTTGTATGGTGTACTTTACAATGGGTTTTTTTTTAAAATCCATAATTGACTACACATGTTTCATTCTGACTTTTAGAAAAATCTGGCCTATAATTTCTCAGTCCTGATCAATACAGTTTATCATCACCTTTGGTTAGACTCCTCCCCTAAAAAGATTAGTGAACTAGAATATGAATACAGCTGAATATTTTGATTACTGCTCTAACCATGATTCCTTCTGCTGCTCATCCACAAGGTTATAGCCAGGTCATTCTAGAACATGTCTTTATCTCAAACTCCGGGAAGAAATACACAGCCTGGACTAGTGCAGTCATGCCCTTCCACGCTCCAGAGCTTCTGTGGGCTTGCTCAGGAGCATTTGCTCCACACTGGACACATCAGAGAACATCTCAGACCTTTAAGTGGAAATCCTGGCATGCAGACCTCTATTTCTCTGAAGTGTGTGACATGCAGGTGTAAAAATTGAAAGTGCTGATGTCCTTTAACTATGTTAATGAAAGCTATCTATGGAAGGAGCAAAACCCAAGGACAGAATGAAACAAGCACAGGTTGCTTCCACATCCTAGTCTGTGTCTGCTTGGAGTTGGGACCAGGGCTAAACCGCACTTATCACGTATATGCTAGATTTTTCCTTTGATACAGACTGACACTTTCTAACAGATATACTGAAGCTCTTAATAGATCTTATAACCGCAGCTCTCTCCTGCAGCAGTTAGAACCATATGCATGTGAACAGTTGTCTCAGCCCTTCTGTTGTTTCCCCCAAAGGGCAAGAATCTCCTTGCTGCTGTGGTTTGAAGTGCCTCACACAAAGCCTGTGTCGCACCCTTAATTCTCAGTAGAGCAGTACTGAGAGGCAAGGCCCAGTAGGAAGCGGCAAGCTGCGTGGTCCAAGCTTCACTTGAGGACTGGCAACGCCCCTGCGAAGTCCTAGGGCTGCAAGTGCGACCTCCTGTGCTCCCCTGCTGCCTTGTCCTCTGCTTCCTACTATGAGTCGTCAAAGCATGGAGGTGCAGCCAGATGCGTACTCCTCCATCTTAACCTTCCCAACCTCCAGGATTGACAAGTATGTCACTCGGTGTCAGGTGTTCTGGAGAGCAGCACAAAGCAGACCTAGATAGTCACCAAGATAAAATCAGTAAAAGCCGCTTCAGTCACTCTGTCTCATCCTGCTCTCATTCAGTCTTCTCTCTCTGCTAACCAAACTTCTGTCTATCTTCTAAAATCTCATAGCTCATTAGTCATCCTTGCTCCCTTCTCTCCATTGGTTAGTCTTCCTTTTCTCTCACGAATATTTTAACTTTCAGGGTGCTCCCTCTACACCCACCCTTGCCTGATGACTTGATTCCCACAGAAAGATGCTGCTAAGTCTGACACAGCATTAGCAGTTGCTAAGGTAGATACATAGGCAGTGGCTCCACCACTTTCAAACTTTATGAAGATCTCTGAAATGCTTCTTGTAAGACCAAAAGATAGCTTTGATATGTCTTGAAATTTTCTACTTCAGAAAAAGTGTTTATCTAAAAATATAGGTTGTAAATATTCCATACACTACAAATGGCAATGTATCTACCTCTTAAGAATTTGAGAGAGCCCAGCCCAAACCCCACCGCTGGGAGCTGAGCCTGCGCACCCGCCGCGGGTAAGCCCCTGCGCCCCTCTGCCCCGCCTCTGCGTTCCCGTGACTAACTGCCTGTTCCAGCCCAGCCCAAACCCCACCGCTGGGAGCTGAGCCTGCGCACCCGCCGCGGGTT